>JAYMTA010005262.1:0-11617 GCA_036897625.1 Pelargonium cotyledonis
GCTCGCCGACTCAGCCATGGCCGATCCCAACTCGCTCCCCGCCACCGCCTCTCCTCCGCCGATGGCCGTCGACCTCTCCGATCAAGACGCGGTCCTCTCCGGTTCCGAGTTCCTGACTCGGGAAGAGGTCCTCGCGCGCCGATCCCGCCGACTTAAGCAACTCGCTCGCGTCTACAAGGACCACTACTGGGTTTTTATGGAGGAGCTCAGATCCAAGTACAGAGAGTACTACTGGAACTACGGGAAGAGTCCGTTCAAAGAAGACGAGAAGAAGGGGAACAGTGGTGAAGAGCTCGAGGAAGGGATTGTACGGAACGGGAAGCTAGGGTTAGGGTTAGGGCTGGAGGGTGAGATTAGGAGGTGCTCGGTGACGGGGTGCAAGACGAAGGCGATGGCTTTGACGAAGTTTTGCCATTCTCATATATTGTTGGATTCGAACCAGAAGCTGTACATTGGGTGTAACTATCCGATCAAAAGGTTTGGCCTTTAACATTTTTTTTTCTGAGAAAATTTGTGCATTTTTTTGAGTTTTTGATTGTATCATTGCAATGAGTTTCATTTTTTTTCTTAATGGCCACTGAAAATTGAAAGACTAAATCTGATAATTTTATGAGTTATTGGGTGATGAAAATAAAAAATAATAGTTTGAAGAGCCAATGTTGCATAGTATATATTATTAAATGTGATTTTTTAATTCACAAGTGATAATGAAAATGGTGCTGAAATTAGCAAACAGAGGAACCTAACTGAATTTTGACTTTGGAGTTATGTTGGTTCGTTTTTAGAAAGCATTGCATGGTATTTCATAATATTTTTTGTTTTGTTCAAACGTGTGGGGTTGGTTCTGTTTAGTAAAGAGCGATGTCGTGATAGTTGTTTGAGACAAGCTTACTTGTAGAAGTGAATTACTAATCAACGGGTTCTGAATTTTTAGATAGTTTGCTTGTTCTGTGAGTTTTGAATTGCTTCATTGTTGAGGGCATTATTTATAATGCACCATTTTGTGTGCTTACATTTTTGCGATCGGTAGCTTATAGCATTAGATAGTGTGCAATGCCGGAGGTGAATATGGTTAAAAGATCACAAAGACTGGTATTGAAAATAGCAAATTGAGGACCTCAACCAAAATTTGGAGTTATGGTTATTCATTTGTAGAAAACCTTGCATAGTATGTTTTTCATTTTGCTCAAACGTGTAGGGTTGATTCTGTTTTGTAATGAGCAATGTCGTGATAGCTGTTTGAGAAATACTTACACTCAGATATGTTACAAGTCAATGAGTTTTATAGTTATAGGGAGTTTGCTTGTTCTGTGAGGCTGAATTGCTTCATTTTGTTTTGTCCGGGACCAGGGCCGGCCCAATCATTTGGGGGGCCATAAAAAAATTATGATTTCATTGTTGAATCAAGCTTCTCGGCAGAGGTTCATATTGGCTCTGAATTACGACTCTTGACAACGGCATGTCCATTCATTTGCTATGTTTTCAACTCTTTTTCCAGTTCATCTATTTCTTCGGTTCTTTGGGGTGACTCCCAAAAGTCACAATCCAATACATGACATTTTTTAGTACTGAATCAACGGAAAAAGCTTCTTTTTTTTTACCAGTTCATACACCTACTAGAAATTGGGCCCTACTCAGTTAGGGGCCCTTTGTAGTTGCACATCTTGCTCATGATACTCTACAGCCCCGGGACATTATGCGCTTCCACCATTTTGTATGTTTCCATTTTTGCAATTGGTAGCTTATAGCATTGGATCGAAGATATGGAACAGTTTTTTTTTAGTAGCTTAAAGCATTAGATAGGACACAACCGCGTAAAATGCGAATATGAGCAGAAGATCTCAAAGAATTTTGGTAAAGGACTCAAGTAGCCGTCTAGCCGATCCCAAATTGCTTGTTGGTGGTGGTGTTGTAGCTTATAGCAAACATGGTTAATGAAACTCTTAGCACCTGCTTTTGTAATATCTTGAAATTGGTTTCCTGTTGCACCATTAGTTTGGTGTCGGTTCCCCATTTCTAATTGGCTGAATTAAAAACGCGTGCTTGAGATTGGAATAGTCCTATATATTGATGGGTATAGTTTCAATCGTTTTTTAAGAACAAAATATGTTGTTAATGAAGTGAAAGCAGCAGGGTAGCTTGTTTTGTATACCGTATGTGCATACACTCTTCTATTACAATAGTTCTTATACTGATCCTATCATTCTTTCTCGTCATCAGTTCACATGCAGGGCCTATTCTTTGTGGAAAACCAATACTGAGATCAACTGCATTTCGTTACTGCTCAACTCATTACCAGATAGCTGAAAAACTCGCTGTACGAGCACTGAAAAAAGCAGGCCGGAATCCCTCTTTAACCAGTGCGCCTAAACCGAAGTTTCATGTCTTAGTTGCAGAATATGTCTGCCAAATCCAAACCAAACGGAAAGTTGCGCAAAAGGCGATTACAGCTAAAAACCAGGGAGAAAAGTAGTCAAGGCTCACTCATTTGTATAGTGCTTTTCTGATCACTCCGCGGAGAAAATGGATCTGTAAGAAACATAACATCTCAAACTAGATTTAGTTTTGTAGATGAGACAATACTATTGTGCCTTGAAAGACATAGGTAGCGTTGGATTAGAGTTCCTGATCAAGAATCGGAATGAGAATGGAAATGACAGTCCCATTGTTCGGGTTTGGAATCATTCTTGATTGCGATTCTCGTTCCATATGTTTTAATCCAAACCCTAACTTACTTCGTACATAGGTAGAGAGTTTGGATTATAGTTTCTGTTCAAGAATCGGAATGAGAATGGGAATGATAGTCTCATCTCATTGTTCGGGTTTGGAATCATTGTTGATTCCGGTTCTCGTTCCAAATACTTTAATCCAAACGCAACCTTACATCATAAGTATATAGTTACTTCTTAATCTCCATGTTTTTGTTTTTATAGTAAATGGGTAGTTTGTGAAATGTTGACATTCACTATTGCATTGCTTATTCTTGCCATTGTAATGCCCATTTGTTTCCATTGATATTGAAATTGGTGTTCAACTGTAAATGTAGTTATAGAATGTGTTTAATCTACTTGCTAATCTCCTGTTTATTAGATGATTTATGTGCTATTTTTTGTTTAAAATTTTGATGAATGGATAGTTGTGTAGTGCTTCCTTCGTTTCATGTTAAACGTCATTTTAGAGTTCAATTTTTGTTTCAAATAAATGTTACTTTCCATTTTTAACAAATATTTACATATGATTTTTTCATAATGCCCTTTGCCGTAATGACTTCAATATAAAAAATATGAGAAGATTTTGGTTTATAGTTCAAGGTGGGAAGTCTGGTGTAATTGAGTCGGTTGCGGTAAATGTGGTTTAAGCCTTGCAGATCGGAGGGGAGGATTCTAGTGCCTCGGGTCTAATCTTTGGTGATATTTTATATTTAACTCGGTATTTAGATAGGTTGGAGTTTGCTTATGTTGGGAGGTCAGCGAATTGTGTAGCTTATGCACTTACTAGATCATCAGTGTCTGTAACAGAATCTATTGAATGGATAGGGAGTGATGTCCCCATACCGATCACGAGTTAATTAAATGCGGATTTGATTGCTCAATAAAAGTTCGTACTTCTATCCTCAAAAAAAAAAAAAGTTGAATAAATATATTATCAGTGGACAAACAATGATGAGTATTATGTCTTTATTATTTGGGGGTAAAAACGTCATTTAGTATATTTTCTTAATATTTGTGAAATTCTTTAAAATGGAGTTAGGATTCAGTTTTTTTATTTGGTTTCTCTTGCTTGGAGCTAGTGATCCATGTCAAGTGACGCGACATGAAATAAGTCTCGAAAGGTTGCCCATTAATGGTCGACCAGATCTATCAATCGAGGTTCATCTCTTCTACATCGACATCGAGCTGGCAAATTTAGGGGTTGGTCAGGTGATCGATCTCATCTACGTCAACATAGAGCTAGCAAATTTAACCCGACCTGGCCAACTTTGGGTTAAGTTATGGACTTATGGTCGGGTAAAAGCAGGGTCAGGATGTCGGGTACCCACCCGATAATGTCATTATCACATTAACATGACATAATTATGATCGCACCTGTCTATTAATTGTGGTTTTACAATGATATTACAACGACCAATCCTGAAACGCCATCTCATCATTGTTTGGGCTACAACTTTTTGGGTCAAGTAACTTGGGTTTCAAAATAAAAGCCCATTATCAGATGATAGACTTGTTGCATAACTTTATTTTTAAATTTCTTTTATATAAAAAAACAAACAAAAAAACTACATAACCACTCTCTTTTTTTCTTTTTTTTTTTTTGTCTTAACCACGAGCTTTTCTAATCGGGCCCGCGACCAACACATGATCAACACCTTTAAAACATACCACATCCAGACTTATTCTCGTTCGAGCCGGGACAAAGCTCTCCCTAACAAACATAACCACTCCATTTTAAGAACATATGATAAATGGTTTTGAGCCACTTCAACCATTTAAAAATACAAGTTTTAGCTTTGTTGTTTTTGTGATGATGTCGTACAACTTTTTCTAAGAAGCTTTAGGTTATATTTATGTTTATGTTGTGAAAGTTCTCAAGAGAAATATAATTACGATTTTTATCGCTTATGGAATCGACAACCTTGACATAATAACAAAAAAAACATAAAATAATTTCACACACAAATTATTCTTCAAAGAAATGAATAAGATTAGTGTAAAAGCCATGGACAACAAGAAAAAACAATTGACTTCCAAGAAAAGACATTGTGTTTATAAGATAACAAACATTCCTTTTTATTTTTCAAATAAGAATTGTTGATTTGTCATATGATGCCAATTAATGCAATAATAATTTTGATTGAATGTCTCCAAGATTCCAAGTACATGCCTTTGGAATATATTCATCCATGCACATATATATGAGTTCTTGAAATTTGGTTATTCTTGTGTTATCAAATTTAACTTTATGTCATGATGCTTATTATCAAGGCTATTGACTCGTCACTATATCTATAATTAATATTCACAAATCAATTCATATTCAACCTATAATTCATTGTTTGGTGAACAATGGAAGTCAATGGTCAAAAAAAAAAAAACAATTTTCTTTTGTTTCTTTTCAAATGTCAATCTTGCATTTGATTGTGAATCATTGTATACATCGTGGGAGGAAAAACTCAATAGAACGACGGAAATGAGTACTTATTTTAATCGATCAAACTCATTCGTTAGATTAGTTATTACAATATTGGACAAAAGCAACTATTATTTTGACTTCAAGCAGTAAATATTGATGTATAGTGAATGCTACTAATATATATTTGTCTAATTTTGGGTTAAGATGTGGTTTCTAACAATTTATACATCAAAATATTTTATATATATTATTATTATTAGGGGTAAAATGTATATCAGTTGACTAATATAAAGTTATATCAGTTGCAACTTAACAAAGCGAATGAGGTGATGACACCTCATTTAAAATCACTTATACCTACCCAAGTGAATTTGTAGAAGCGGAGCAACCCGCCCGGATCCATGATTTTAAATGAGGTGTCATCACCTTATTAATTTAACTGATGTAACTTTATATCAGTCAACTGATATACGTTATACCCTATTATTAGTTATATTTTCTCACCTTTAGTTTTCATTTTGTAGGGTGAAGGAAAATTGTTGACTTTGAAATGTATGGGAGATTCTTAATTTAAAACAATTTATTACTAACTTTTAAGGATTACCTTTTTAAAGAATAAAGCCGATCAAGAATGTGTAGGTAAATTTAACTACACACATGCGATGTATAGAGAGAGCAATTAACAGTAGTGTAATCTTCTTTAAATGGTTTAGCTTAAGTCAAACAATAAATAAATAAATTTAAACACTTTACTAAAATTTTGAATAAACTCATTGACCCATATTCGGTATATTTTTTTAAAAAAAAACAAACAAACATTAGTTCATTCAACAGCTAACAATGAAACAATACAATCAGTTGGGACAAGTCCCCAACCTGACAACCTAGACATAGATCCCGATATCCTTGCAACTTTTTGAGCTATCCAGTTTGCTGAGCTATAAGTAAAAGAAAATACAACGCTATCAAAAGCCAACTTTAGCGCCAGACAATCATCTACCAACAACCCAATCCTACTCCTAATCATCTCACCCGAACGAAGTAGAGAAATTATGTATAGAGAGTCCGACTAAAAAATCACTCGCTGCTTCAAAAATTTGTACGATGAAGTTCCATATTTTGTGCTCTCTTTTTAAATGATAGATTTTGTTGTTTATGATCAAATTGTGATGTTTTCTGCAACTATATAGAGGGGTACATGGAATATTTTTTTCCTTTTTGTGTGTGTGAACTCAAATTTTTATTGTTATTATTTTCAAAATAGTAATATTATAGGTGGGGTCAAAAAATGCCTGAATCAGAGAAAAAAGGAATAGCTTTAACAAATTCATTTTTGTATTTACCCAACAAAATGAAAAAATAAATAATAAATAATAATAATAATGGATTTTTGGCTTTCCCTCCAAGCAAATCCTTTTATGTGTTAGGGAATGTTCTTGGCCTATTGATGATTTTCTTTTTCTATCCTAGCTTACCATGGTAGAGAAAAAGATTTGAAACTAAAAGACACAATAATGAGAAATTAAAAGGATGTTAAATGAGATTCTCCTCTACTTTTCTTCCACATCATACATATAATATCCCATCAAATTCCATTTCAAATATTTCGTTGCTGAATTGAACTCTCGTAAATTTTAGTTTATTACGCTTGTTTAGTAAAAATATATTACAAATTGTCATAACATAGAATTGCGTGAACTGATTTAGAAATATAGTTGTCGTACAAAAGAAAAGTAACATGTTTTTTGTTTATAGATGTACACAATAACTGTATGTATTAAGTTTCTCTCAAATATCGTCAATATTCATGAGTGCTACTTTAAATTTTACAACTTGTTTTTACAACTACTCCACGCAATATTCTTTGCATTGTATTTTAACTAATTCAAATTCATTACGAACAAAGGTTGTTCTATGATGGCACGTTTGAATAAGAATAAAAAAATAAGTAAAGGGTGTGTAAAGTTCCCCACCTTTATCCCAATGAGTTAAAACATAATAGGAGCCTAAAGGATCAAGTTGAAGTGGGACTGAGAAAGTCAAAGTGATTATTTGTGCGTACAAGACTGTCACTGTCAAATTCTATCAATGATACAAAAAAGAGTACCGTAAATTAATTAAGGACTCGATTTTTCTAAGTGAATAAACAAATATAGCATAAATAGAATTCAAATTTATTTTGATCAACAAGTCTCAAACTTGACACTTTAAGGACCCAAGTGAAATCTCCAACTGACCTTACTAATTGATTGTTAATTCAAATACTTGTGTTCTCACATTTCACTATTGTGTCGTATATGTACAGAGTAGCATAGAAGATACATGTGGAGATGGTTAGTCCAAAAGGTACCTATGACTTTGGGTCCATGACCAAACATTTTAATTGGTTCCACACCCACACCATGTCCTAAGAGGAATCTTGACCCCATTCCATTACTTCCCATTTCTAAATGGCATTTTTGAAATTTTATTTTTTGGGTTACTTTTCTATTTCACCGGTCGATGCATTAATTACGCACTGCTGATATCTTCGTGACGTGTTGAATGGTGTTATTTCGACACACGACTCTATCAAAAGCTGCAAAATTAGCATCCAAACATTTGCTCGTAACTTGCAAACAAACATTTCATCTGCCAATTTTCGCTCTTTATTTGCTCGCCAACTCTAGTTGTTAATTTGTTTGTAGCTAAAACTTGACCCTAATTGATGGTGCTATGCAAGCCACTTAGAAGAATAGGGAAGAAGAAAGAAGGAATGATAGTACGAAGGAACCATACAATGTTTTGGTGGTCTTTTCAAAAGAAAGGAACACTTTTTTTTGGTAGAATAGACATCACAGGCACAAACAACATTGTCAATTTGTAAAAGATAAGAAAGTTGGCTATTCTTTGATGATAATGTTGTACCATTATATCATAGCTTATAGTATACGTACACTGTGCATCTTTTTTTCTCCTTTTCATGTCAAGAACTATCCACCACATTGCAAATAGAAAATAAAAAGTGAGAGCATATACTCTCCAACTACATTATCATGTGGTTGGGATTTTGGCTAAGGTTTCGTCATTTTGTTGTTATTGTTGTCCGTTCAAAGCTTATTAAATTGTGTGCATTAGATAACTTTTTGCATGTGCAATGTAGGAGATGTGACATTGTCGAGTCTAGACAAAATAATGGATTGAGTTTCGCATATCACAAGCAAAACAATCTAACGAAAAAACTACTAGTCGTTCTTATTAATCACTAGTTTGTGATTTCGCGCGTTGCATGGATAGTAAACCAAAATTCATATAGAAAAATATTAATCGTATGATCATTGAAAATTGAGCATGGGATGTTTGAATTTCTCTTAAAATATACAACGTCACACTAAAAGAAATCAAGTGAGTGATATCTGACACAAATTAACTGCGGACGATACTTCATCACAAATAGTATATGTGTTGTTAATTACTTACAACCGATCTATTAATTGTTGCAGATAGTTGTCGCTCGTTTATCATTGACCAATACAACAACAAAATGAACTACATAGTACTACGAAATAAAACTAAGCATACATAAGTTCACATACGACGGTCCACTTAATATATTAATAGTTATAAAAGCAAATGAAATAATGTATTTTAGGAAGAACAAAAACTAGTAACTTATTACTTCAAAGCTAACGATAACAAAAACGATAACTTGAAGACCAACTCACTCAGACAAATCTGATAAAAATATCAAAAATCTAACTAATTAAGTCGTGGGCCACTCGATTCGCAAATGAACCCACAAATAGAATATCGACACTACCAAACCGAACCACAACGACGGGAACCTTACGAAGAAACCGAAATAAGCAAAGTTCGAAAAGGTAATTAAATGAGGTGAATGAAATTAGGGCACGTAGGAGAGTTTAGTACCATCTTGTTTGTCTAAACCTTGCATGCCATTTGTCTAATGCTGTTCCAATTAAGCCGTACAAGATTCAAACAATGCTCAGGTCATCAATCAATTCAAAACATGCAACAACAACTGGTCACAAATTAACCACACTTTGATACCTTTGGAAGTGATGTGCCCTAACATTTTATGCCATCTCCACTTTACCAGAACCTAAAAAGCCACTTACATGGTCCTTTAAAATATACTCTCACCGCCCTTCTATAATTGGCTACAGTATTCAAAACGACTGTATCATCTTACGTGATAGTGTGATTTCATATTACATTTTTCATGTCTCTTAAGTCCACTTTTCATCATCATTCATTTGCATTTCTCACTCATTTAGCACACTTTAGCACAATTTACTCAATTCTCGCTTTTATCTTTATAATGTCTAATTCTCGCGTTAACTCTCGGGTTTACGGCTCTAAGAGCCAATTTTATAAGTTTGGATAATTTGCACTCTTTTGTTGTGGTGATTTTCAGGTTTAGAGCAAAGAATTCAAGCTCGGGAGTGAAGTGGAAAGCATGGAAGCGAGAAGAGGAGCTGCAAGACACTATTGGAGAGAATCTGAAGCCCACAGTCCCGACTGTGACACTTTTGTCCACAGTCGCGACTCTGTACCAATATTTGGAAACTGTGTCATTTTGGCACAGTCTCAACTGTGACCATAACTTACACAGTCGCGACTGTGCATGTCTGTTAGGTTGATTTGATAGTTTTAGACACCTACATATACTTTCTTTTGGCTCAAAGTTTGAGGCAATCTAGCGTTTTATGCATTTTCAGATAGTTTGGAGGTTTGAGAGAGGTTTGTTGAGGTTTTGGTTGTTCATGTAGCTTAAGGGTTGAGGATTGGAAGCAATTTCTTCACTTTCTCTCCATTTTCAAGTGTAACTTCTTCTACTCTTTCTTTTAACTTTGGAATATTTGAAGTTTAAATTGTATTTGACTCTTTAATGACAATGAATGAACCATTTGATGTTTTGCTTGTTGTTATTGATTGTTTGAATACGAGCTAAGCTTTATATAGTGTGGATGCTTTGAATTATAGCCTAAGGTTTAGTGTTTGAGCATGGATTGTATCAAATTTTAATGAATGAATATTTTTTAAAGTTTTGCTTAATGCTTGGGAGTTGATTCGGCCAATTAGCTCACTTGATTTCATTGGTTTTGTGCACCTTAAAAATTTGGGCCTAAACCTTAGATGTAACTTTGAAAACTAGTCAAGTTGCTTGTATTTTAGGATGCTTGCCATTGGGTTTTGATTCACAAACTATGTTTTTAATGCTAGTTAAGTGTGAGAAGTTGTAGTGACTTGAGCTTCTCTTATTTAACTAAGTTTCAAGGAGCCCTTGAAAAAGGTAATTTGATTATTTTATAGTTGAATTAGCACTTTTCGCATAAATTGTGCAATCCATCTCATGCTACTAACCCTAAATCAGTCTCAAGCATCCACACGTTTCATTCCATATCAAGAAGAATTTGTTAAATCCTAGTTGTTGTTAATTCATTTTGCACATTTAGTTTCACTTGTTACACACACTTTAACTTAATGATTTCTTATTGCATTTTGTTTAGTTTATCTTTAGAGTTATTGCAATTAGCCTCTATCTAGTTTGCACTTTCATTGCTCTTATTACTTCGGCATTTTGGTATACTTGCCAAACACGTGCCATTATGCGCATTGTATTAAATTTAATAATTTAGGGTTAAATCTATCTGTATAATTTGGATCGCTAATTTTGTTTAAAAGAACATTTAAAAGTTGATAATGTATAAATTTTAGGGGAAAACCGCGTACACGTTTGAAGTTATATATACTCTCACCGCCCTGCTATGATTGGCTACAATATTCAAAACCTTAATCAATAGATGATTTTATAAGTTGTGAATGTTTGCCGTAAAATAGCTTTCCGATGACAAAATGATTGAATGATTTGTGAAATATCAACAATTGATACATAATTATTTGAATATGCAATAAACCAAACAAAGAACTTGATAAATAAATAAAATCCAAACGAAGAACAAGCTAGATCCATATGTTTGTAACTTACCCAAACCCTAATTCAACTATAAAATATACAGGGGTAAAGATTTTTTTAGTACCCAAACTTTGTTGGTGTACCCTTTTTAATACCTAAATTTTTATTGTATCTAATCTAATACTCAGACTTCTATTTCCTACCAAATTTAGTACCCACCGTCTATTTCCTTCAAGTATACCGTTAAATGCTGAGGTGGACATTTTTGTACTATGAGGCATGTTGAGTTGGAAATCTTTTAGGCAATTGTTTTTTTAATCATTTTTGTTATCTAATTTTTAATTAAAAAATTAAAAATCTTTTTTCTCAACTCTCTCTCCCCCAATTTCAGAAACTCTCTCTCTCTTGATGATCTTCTTTGCACAAATCACAGAGAATTCTTTCAGCCTCAAATCTCAGATGTATCCAGTTTCATCATAAAATAAAAGAAACAACTTCAAAATCAATTGAACAAGATCATAAAATTCATGTACATGCTTCAAATTGATAAAGTTAAGAGCAATAGAA
>JAYMTA010005263.1:0-11617 GCA_036897625.1 Pelargonium cotyledonis
AGTAGGACCAACCTCCAATTTCTCAATCAAAGACAGAATTATTAATGTCGGTAAAGGACATTAGGGTAAATACAAGAAATTGGAGCAGAGATCCGCTACGCTCGTGTTCCGTGTAACTAAATACTCATGCAGCTTCCAAAGCCGTCGATCCCGCGAAACGATTCGCATCACGGGATCGAAGACCTCGAAAATCTCCACAGTATTTAATTTCACTGCCCCGAGAAGTACTGTAGCTATCTTCCTAGATACGCCCGCACGTGCGAGACTTGCGATCCTAGTTCCAGCTGTTTGTCATTTTTATATTTCCACTCACAACATTGCTACTTCCAGAGAAATTTCAGACTGGAACTAGCAATTTCAAGATCCAATCGTGAATCATAAAAAGGAACCAATCGAGAGACGGAATAAAAGGCGTAGATAATAAAGTGTACACGCGATATATTGGATAAAAACCGTACCTCCTTGGCTGCTTCGATGGAATCTTGGCCGACTGTTACGCCTACTCTTTTGCTGACCTTCTGTGAATCGGTTTTACCTTCTACGACGTCGTCTTCACCTGCAGTCCTACGGTAACTGCACGTGGACCGTAACGTATCCGGAGAAAACTCACACTCGGCGAAGCTGTTACTGGTACTGTTGCTGTTACTGTAACTGCTCGTGCTCGTTGACAATCTGCTGGCGGTTATGGTGGTCGTGGCGGTGCTGGTCGTTGAGTGCTGGGTATTCTTATCGGACGGCTTCTCTTTCTCCTCGGGCAATTCCCGGAACAATCTGCACCGTCGATCAGGCTCTTCCTTGCAGTTTTTCTTCCAGAAGCTTCTCTTCAGGAGCTTCCGAGAGAAACTCCTCGGCAGAATCGCCTTTTTAGTAGAAACAGAGCTCGGAGACTTAACGGACGGAAACGGAAGGATCTTGACGGCGTTTAAGATGGCGACGGAGACTCTCTGCAGAGCCGACATGGTGGTGGCCGCGGCGGCTCTGGAACGGCTTCGCTTGAGAGCAGCAACGACCGGAGGTTTTGATCTGGCTTTCCGGTCGACGTCGATGAGGAATCGGACGGTGGAGCAGCATTGTCGGCGGGGGCACGATTTGAAGCCGTTGGATGAGCAGGAGCTCATGTCGTCCATCAGAAAATCCTTGAGCATGAACGGCCTCGATTCCGCCATCATCGCCGCTGCTTTTCTTCTCATGAGCTTCTGATCAGAACAATTTCTCACCATCGCCATTTTTACGCAAAAACAGAAACTCAACGAACACAAACAGAGCCACAGCACAGACAATTTTGGTGTGAAAAGTAGTGGTGTGGAGTGCTCAGAGGGACAGTGATCATTAAAAGCAAAAATGCAAAAAAGCTTCCATAAATTTTCTCAGAAACCAAACAGCTTTAAGTACAGTACTGTACTGCGCTATAGAGCTAATGAGAAAATTTGGGAGAGAGTGTGAATTATAGCCAAAAGGACAAGAGAACCAGAGAGGCAGCTTCTAGACGAAGATCTCAAGTAGCAGATATAATTCAAAAAAAATGTGTTGCAGAGAGATCAGGAAGAAGAAGAAGAAGCTTGGATGGTTCTTGTGGTGATATTTTTAATTGTTTATTGTTAGTGTTTTCAAATTAGGAGTTGTTGTGTGAGAGTGGGTGAGTGAGAGATTTGAATTGGAAGTTATATTTTAGACATTAATTACAGTGTAAGTGGGGTGTGTATTGGACTGAAGTGAGACCAGAAGTTGACCTTCTAAATCTGAAAAATGATTTTATTTTGCAATCTCCCATGCAAGTAGACTCCTCATCGACGCATGCTTCACGCGCTGTGGCCACGTGTGTGTGTCGTCAAGCAGTTGAGCTACAGAAGTTGAATCGGATCATGTGATTTTCAAATACAGATCACAAGCACGAGACCTTCGGCTGTTAAATATTGTCTCACTGATTTTTTATTTATAAATAGTTTTATTTTGTGAAATTTAAATTCTTTTGCTGCTCTCTGTGTTGTAGGTTTGGAATGAAACATGTTATCGTTGCATTTCTAGTACTCCCTCTGTTTTAAAATAAGCGATCTTCTTTTTATTTTGAGAAAAATTAATGATAAGTTAGTTAGTGTAATATGTTTATTATTGAATACTCATGACCATGTCTTGAGATATCTTAATTAACTTTTTATAAAGATATTATTGACAATTCATGCATAACTAACTTAACAAAAAATGAACCAAGACACTTATTTTGAGACAAAAATGCAAAAGAAACATATACTCATTTTAGGACGAAATGAGTATAGTTTATGACATGATCCAATGATGGTATTGCTCTCCAAAACTAAATTACTTAACTAACTTAATTATCTTTAATATTTACCAAAATATTGAGAGTGTTAATATTTCCTAACCCTTTTCTAAAATGAGTTTCTTGTTTCAATTTTTTTGCAAAAATTAATAATTATCAAATAATTTAGTGTTTTTTTAATATTACCTCACTTTTTCACCTACACCCTATGTGCATAAGTGATAAGAGTAATATAAAAAAAAATAATATAATAACCTAAAAATAAAAATATGACACTTATTTTGAAACAAAAAATTTAGACAAACAA
This sequence comes from Pelargonium cotyledonis, assembly GCA_036897625.1. Lineage (NCBI taxonomy): Eukaryota > Viridiplantae > Streptophyta > Magnoliopsida > Geraniales > Geraniaceae > Pelargonium > Pelargonium cotyledonis. Next base: position 2,586 of record JAYMTA010005263.1, read on the forward strand.
TACACTCATTTTGAGACGAATTGAATATTATTTACAATCGATAATTTTGAACTAAAACTCGAATTGCTCATAATTCAATCATTATACACTTAATTTAAATGGATCATACAATCCTGTATTTTTCTTACCAAGACTTTGAAGCCCGCACCCATCAATGTGGGTAGGAATTGACTCAAATTTATCGAACATTATTCTAAAATATTGACATTAATAAGGGTATGTGAGTCTAAGTGGTTTTCTGTCGGGAGAAATTTTAATTATCATCTTTGCTTTTTATAAACTTTCACTTTATCATGTTATATTCAAATATGTTTGCTACTAATCATGTTACAAAATGAGTGTTATCTTTTATATTTTATACTATAATTAATTAAAGATAAATTTAAGGAAAAGTATTTTTCTATATATAGATTTTTATATGTATTTCATATTGCTAATGAAACTGTTTAGGGTAGAAAATAGATAAGTTTCAATATTTTAATGAATTCATTACAATTGTTAATATTTTGTTATAAATCTTCCGAAAAAAATCGATTAAATTTTTTCTGTAAGATTTGATGTACTATAATAAGCTTTTACAACTTTTTAGTGTATAACCCATAAACGTTTAAATACTAAAAATAGTAAATAAAATTTTTCTTCGCTTAAATCGATAAATGTAAGTAAAAATATTATAACATTGAAAAATATTTATTTTTTACCCTAAACATTTTTATTAGTTGTACCAAATACATGAAAAATACATGTAAATAAAATACATGTGTGAATACTCCTAAATTTAAATAAGAGTCCGGTTTTTTTTTTATCTATTTATGACCTTATAAAATTTATTCATCATTTGTCTCTTTTTTTACATGTCACATTTTCACACGCAATTTAGTTAATTCGATAATAAAAGAGGTAAGGATGTGTGAGAGTCATGCCTTTTTAGGAGTTTCTCCATGACGATGATTTTGTGTGAAAATGGAGTCTCTTTGTGAATTATAAGAACCTTAAATGAATCAGCATTTCTACTCTCTCATATACAGGAGTGTCCATTGGATCGTTACACATCTCGGATCTAACCAAAGTTTTGAAATTAAAAACACATTTCCCACCAAGATTTTGGCCTAATTTGTTCAATCTCAGTTAGATTTGGTCAAAGTTTACGCCGAAATGCAGTTCGGCCTTTGTCTTCTACGATTTTCAAACTTGAATGCTACCACATAGAATTCACAGTTATAGTTCACGTGTATATAAACATTTGTCAAATTTGTCACGATTTCGAACTATTTACTTAAAGTGTTAATGATGCTTTAATGAATTGTAACATTGGAGACCAACATAAGCTTAATTGGGAATTGTGAAGGGAAAAAATATCACAAATTGGAATTTGATCCATGTATTTGCAACTTATTTATGAGACCAAAGCATTTTTTTAAGAACGTCACCGGAGACAGGGCTGTTCATTTTTAGCCCGGACCTGGAAACCCCCGAACCCGGACAGATCCGGTCCAGGTTCAAGCCCGGTCTGTTGTGTAGTGCTTTCAACCGGTCCGGTTCGGGTCAGACCCAGACACGGACCGGATTTTTCTTAAATTTTGAAAAAATTAGTATAATTATTATTTTACCAATTAATATTGATTAGTTTCGAGGACATATATGTAATTTCGGACCGGCCGGTTTTGTTAAATAAAAATAAAACCTAAAAAATTTTATTGTGATAGTGCCAAATATCATAATTTTCGGAAAGAATATTTCCACATCTTACCTTTCCATTTATATGATTTTGACCAATCATGTATTAATTGTAGAATCATGTATTATCTTGATATGTTTTTTCCCATTCTGGTATGTTAATTAATATAATATTAAATTTTGGTACGTTAATTAATATAATCTATTTAAATCAAAAATTTATTAATTGATTGAAAATAAAAAAATTGCAATAAATACCGGGATATTGGGAATTGATAGAAATTTTATTTTAGCTGTTAATAATAATTAATAAATGACCTGGCTGGAAAATTGGGTTTTAAAAATATTGATTCATGCATTAATATGTTTTTTTTTTTCTCTTTTTGTTTTGAAAAAAAAAAAAAAAAAGGAAAACTGGTGCAGACCGGGTTAGACCGGTCCAGGTTTCCGGTCCGGTCTGGGTGTCTGGAGTCTTGATCCGGCCCGGGTTAATCCGGGTTCGGTCCGGGCCGGGCTAAATGAACAACCCTAACCGGAGATGGTGGGGGTTAGCCGGACTCCTACCTGTTTTATTAATAATAATAAAAAAAGATACATTAAAGAGGATGACATAATGAGCCTTAATGAATACAAGTAAATAAAATTACATGTACAACTAGTCAGACCTAATGCTAATTCTACCATATGTATCATTAAGAACAATACAACCAAAATCAACCGGGAAAGAAGAAATATCCTGAGTAATGACCCGCTTTGAAACGTGAAAACCAAAATTAGACAACCAATCAGCAGTTCTATTAGCTTCACGCAGAACATGCAACACTTGAGTAGATCCCAACAACACCTTGCAACGCCAGATATCGTAGACCAAGGACTACGGGCACACAACCTAATCAACCATAATATATCTACTATTACTTTCAAATCGGCCTCCACAAGATGAACTCGAATACCTCTCTCGTCAGAGATTGACAAACCAGTTAATAAAGCTTGAAGTTCAGCAAAATTATTGGTACCTGAAACCAAAGGAGCACAATAAGCTAACACCACCTCTAACCCACTATTGCCTCCCCACTCTTGCAAGCACCATCAGCCTTTAACACCAAACCCGCACGAAGACGACACCAATCTACCATCTGAGGAGGTTTAAAGGGAACCCAAGGAAGCCGAATCGCAAACTCATTTAACAAATTAACCTCTAAAATAGATGGAACCTTGCAAATTTTGAAATAGGACCAAGGCTTGAAGTCAAACTATTTATGCACTTTGCATTCTTTTTCAGGTCTCAGGTTCGACCCTCCTCGCCGTCGTTATGGAGTGAGATTTATGAGTTTAAATGGAAAGCTAACAACTAACAGGGTGATGATCCACACTTGAGAGTGAGAAACACATGTCTTTACATGTCTGCTGTCCCGTTTCTTATGTAAAAAGATGAAGTTTTGATCATTGTGACAATTGACTTTTCGTGGGTTGATTGGATAAAAAGTACAAGAAGTAACATGTGTCAAATTTTAATTAGAAACGCAGATATTTGCAACCAATTGCAACACACACATATGTACAACCACCGTTTCATTTTAAATGTTTTCTAAGAGGTTTAACACAATTTTAAAAGCGGTATAAAATGACTAATTTAAATAATTTATGCACTCGTTAATTATTACTAATGATAAAAATTGTACTTGAGAATGTAAAAAATAAATAATAATAAGGCGTAGAGAAAATGTGTGGATATTTAAACATTAGAATGACATATATTTTGTTTGATAAAAAAACATTTAATATGAAACAGAGTAATATAATTTAAAATTAATTAGTGAAAATTAGATTGATATCATACTTTTCGTGTAACTACGATATTGTCTTAATAGAGGAAAACTAGAAAATAAATAATTGATCGTGATTTTTCGATATATGAAAACTCATAGTTCACGCCCTACGTAAATGACAATAGACCAGTGATTTTCCAAAGTTATAACCAATGCGAGTGACTATATGAATTTTGCACATAAGTCAAATAATGTCACATGTTGCCCCAATTATTGTGTTCTACATCATAGGCAACGTGGTCCATGTAATGAAAAGATTGGACAAGTAAAATGACACACATGGAATATAAGAGTAGATGATTTAAGCTTGAATTCAAGCACTTGTTGAAATTCGAGTCCATGTAATAATAATTCTCCTCCTTTTCTTTTGGCTAAACTCAAACAATTCTCTATGATGTTATGAGATTATGTAGGTAATTAGTAGTTTGAACATAGTAAAACTAGCAAGTTACTTCTCACTAACTAATTCTATTGTTACATTTCTCATTACCATGCACCATTTATTTGTACCCCACATTCAACCCACGTCGTTTATACTGAAATGTAGTAACGTAATTGGCAACACATGCTGCGTGAGTGAAAAAAGCGCTTGTGTTGGATTCCTGCTCAACGCACTCATAGAGAGAGGTGAAGGCTTTAATTATGAATAAACCTCGAATGAACATTAGTATATATGAAAATGGTAAAACGGTTTAAAAATATCAATCGCGAGTGTACGAGACCACTTAGAAACCCCATGGTAAAACGGTGTAAAAAAGTCAATCGCGACTGTACGAGACTACTTAGGAACACCAAGTAGCGTTCCCACGTTTATTGGCTTATACGTTATAAGTTACAGCAAACTGAAAAATAATCAAAGGCCAGCTCAATACCGTGGGCGCGAAAATATAAGCGCCTCCTGAGTCCAGCTGATAGTGAATTTTGTTCCTCTCAAAAACCCAGACAAACAGCACCGAGCTAGGAGAAGAACGAACTCAGGCTTGCTTCTCACACTCTCGATTCTCATTGCTGTTGACGAATCACGAAATCGTCCAGTTTCTCCTCTCCTCAGGCTCGCAGAGACAGTTTCTAGTTCTATCTCTTTGGATAATGTGATTGTTGTTTGATGATATCCCAATTTTCGATGAATCAATGCATTTTTCGTCGAGGATCGCAAGTTTTTCTTGGCACGAACACAGTATCACGATCATACGAAGCAATGTGCATTTACAGTAATGTATTTGGTTTCTGATCGTGTTTTTGTGTCTGTAATTGCAGGAGTTATCCCTAAATTTCCAGAGGTGTTAGATCTGAGTTCAATACTGAAGCATAATTTCCAGGATATGAAGCTTGGTAAATAGCATAACCTTCGAAGTTTGCAGTTGAATTTCGACAAACTTTGGGTTGCTTCTCGCCTTTTGACGAATCACCTACAGTCCAATTTCTCCTCCTCAGGCTCGCAGCGACTGTTTATAATTCTATTTCCTTGGAAAATGTGATTGCTGTTTGATGATATCACATTGTTCGATGAAGCAGTGCATTTTTGTTTTCTTTGTGGATGATCGCAAGTTTTGCTTGATACGATCACTGAATCTGTGAATCATGATCATACAAAGCAACGTGTATTTGCAGTAACCTATTTAATTGCTGATTCTTTAATTGCAGGAGTGGTCCCTAAATTTTCATAGAAGATAGATCCGATTTCATTGTTGAAGCTTCACTTCCATGATATGAAGCTTGGTAAATGACATTAGCTTTGAAGCTTGTCATTGAATTTTGACAAATCACTAATCACGTGCTCTCAATTCTCGTTGGTGTTGACAAATCACTAATCGTCCAATTAGGTACTCAAAAAAGTTTGTAGTTCTATTTCGTTGGAAAAATTGTTTGATGTTTGATGATATCACATTGTTCGATCAATCAGTGCATTTTTTGTTTCATTTCTGTGGAGGATCGTAAGTTTTCCATGATTCGATCGCTGAATCATAATCATATGAAACAATGTACATTTGTACCGACCTACCTAGTTTCTGATTCATGTTTTTTGTGTTTGGTGTCTGCAATTGCAGAATACAGAGATGAGAGATCTGATTGTAATGCTGAACCGTCAATTCCATGATACTAATCCAGCACTGATGTGCATATTTATTTAAGCTAAGAAACATTAGCTCTGAAGCTTGGCATTGAATTTAGAGTATTCTGTGTCTTGGTTTGTGACTTTTCCTTGACAAATTTGATAATTGTTTGTTAATATCACGATGAAACAGTGCATTTTTTGCTCCATTTTTTTTTTGTTGAGGATTACATGTTTTTCTTGATGCGGTCAATGAAACATGCTCATACTCTTTTGCCATTAATGTGTTTTCACAGTAACCTATTTAATTTCTGATTTGTGTTATTTGTGCTTTGCGTATGTAATTTCAGGATCGATCCCTAATTTTACAGAGATTAGAGATTGGATTGTAATGCTGAAGCGTCAATTCCACGATAGGAATCCAGCTTTGCTGTGCGGATTGATTTATGGTAAATAACATTAGCTTTGAAACTTGACATTGAATTTTGATTGTTATGTTATGTTTCACTTGGTTTGCGCCTTTTGTTCTTTGACGCGGTTGAACTTGTGGTGTTTAAACTCAAATAGTTGACGTTTACAAACTTGAATGCTCACTAGTGTAGATGTCATGGATTGATGATGTCGATGAGACAACAAGTCAATTGCAAGTTTTTGATACAAGTTCCGTTAGAATATAGCTATGACTGTAATGCTGAAGTGTCAATTCCATGATATGAATCCATCACTGTTGTGCGGATGGTTTTATGCTAAATAACATTTGCTCTTAAGCTTGGCAATTTTGCATGGAATTTCGATTGTTTGTGTTTTGGTTTGTGATTTTTGCTTTTTGATGTGGTTAAACTTTATTGAATTTGTGGTGTTTATGCTCAGAATTGTTGATATTTACATACACAAATTAATGCATGCTTAGTAGATATCATGGATTGATGATGTCAATGAGTCTCCTGCAATTTTAAGATATGAGTTCCTTTAGATTTGTCATAAGATTTTAGTTTCGCTAGTTTCAGTCAATTCCTTGATGGTCATAGGATGATTTTATGTACATATGAAAGGTTTAAAGAGTATAAATTCAGTATTGCTCTGTTCAGATCAAGAGCAATTGGCACTTTGCTCTTCTGCCAGATCTGGATGAGTATTATATTGGAATTTTTTTCTAAACTCTTGTGATCTTTTCTGATGTGAATTCTGTTGATATGCTACCAATTCCATGTTAATTAGAGTGTAATAAGTAGTTAGAAATTTTATTGTTTAGAAATTAGGGAATTGGATATATTTAGTATGCTTTATGCGAATGGTGTTAAGATATAACATCAGTTAGGTTTGACCACTTCTGATATAATGGATTAATGTTTCTTTATTTTGTTTAATAAGTGTTTAAAGTTTGTTGGCAGTGGTTTCTTATTTTTAGTGCAGTTCCTAATATTTAGTTATTAGTGCAGTTCCTAATCTTGTTCTCCTTTTTTTTAATAATTCAAACGCTATTTTAATGTAACGGCTCTGTGCTGTGGCGGTTAGTCTGTCATATGCTATGCATAGGGGTGTTCACGGACGGGTAAACCGCCCTGTAGTTCACGGGTTGGAATTTGGCAGCTTGTTGGCCATCCGTTTTGGCTGTTTTTCGTTCACAAGGTAACGAACGATTTTGCGGGTCATCCGTAAACCGGCCGTAATTGTTGGGCCTGGACAAGATTTTCAAGTCCAAAACATTATTAGATTGGCATTATTTAAACACATTTATGTTAACATTTTAATCTTTCATGGTAAGTTATCCCATTTTATTGTAATAATACTGTAGCCCATGTTATCATAATTAAATTGTAGAAAATTATGAAAAGCAGTAAAATAATTGTAGAATGTGTACAATAAATTGTAGCCACATCTCTTCAAAATTGCATCTCAGTCAAGTCGTGTGCGCTTAATTTTACCTTTTTCTTTAGTAATTGTGCAGAGAAATTGGAGAGCGTGTTTTTCCACTAATATTCCTTTAAAGTAGAAAAAAAATGTCAGTGTTACAAATGAATGAATAGACATTTAAATGTAAATTACCTTCTCACAGCTATCTAATGCACTTCAAATTGATAGACTACATTTGCATTGAATTTCACTCTGTATGCAAAACTCACAGAAATGAAAAACATAAGCTGCTTATGTTTATAATACTTTTGCACTGTATTTCACTGTCTTAGCAATGCTCACTGAAGTGTAAAACGCAGGGCTTTCTGCTTCTTCCTCCTCTTCACATCGATTAACTCCACAAGGAAACGCCTCCATCGTTTCCTGTATCGTCCCAGCTTGAATAGTCTCCAACTGGAGGCGGAGAAATCAGCAGCCCGTCTGCCATGTCCGCCATATATATAGATTTGTGTAAGCGTTTGTGGGGACAACATATTTCGCCTACTTGGATGAAAACACGGTGTGAGGATTAGCTCTTTCCTGAGACCTGCAAGAGACCCACAGTTGCCACTAGGCGAAGTGGCCCCAGGTATGAACTTAAAAAAGAACTGATAGCTACTTTTCTCAGTGACTATGTTAGCATACCATCCTAAATATTACCCTAAACATTGTCCTAAAAGCTAACATATTCAACTAGCTAATTCTAAGAGTATCATAAGTAATTCAACTATAAATAGTTCCTTGAATAACAACAATAATCGAACTCTGCTTGACTTTAAGTCTAAAGGCTTCTAGTGAAAGTCCTAATTCATAACATGTAAGTCTTAGAAACACAAACAATACATGCATTACTCTATTGTTTGTAGATTTTCAAAGTGTACAGAACTAGATACTGTGTCCCAACCTCACAATTAAGATGTATCTTAATCTTAACTTTAATCGTGTTCTAGGTGGTAAGAGAGAATGTAAAATTTGTCTCCATGATAACGATTACAAGTCTTAATCTTCATCCCTCTTTTAGAGAAACTTGACAATTATTTTGGATGGGGAGAGAAGCTTTACGGGACCGCCATGACCAATACATAATGTCTTAGTAATTATTTATTTGTTAATTAACACTAACCAATAGTTGATGTGCAAAAATTTCCATTATTTGGTGAGTACTGTGAGTTACATAAAGGTCATAAATTGTGACATAGTCATTGACTACTAATTTCTAACAGACTATCACAAATTATAAGCGCCTCCTCATAGTGACAGCACCGTTTCCTTGAAAACAATCCAACCGAGCTAGGAGACAGACTCAGGCTTGCTACTCACGCTCTTGATACTCATTGCTGTTGACGAATCACCTATCGTCAAATTTCTCGTTCCAAGGTATTAAAAAAAGTTTGTAGTTCTTTTTCTTTGGAATAGTTGATAGTGTTTGGATTAGAACACATCTATTCCGATTCCGATTCTCATTCCATTATTCTTAAGTAATTTGATTCTCACCAATGTTTGATGGAATGTTTTCACTTTTTATTTTACGATCTAAACTTTAAAAATTCATATTTTTGTGCTCGGATGTCCGATTGACA
>JAYMTA010005264.1:0-11617 GCA_036897625.1 Pelargonium cotyledonis
GAGATCGGAGACAGGTGGCGACGGAGACGGTGGAGACTCGAGACAGAGACTCTGTAACAGTGAGGGTTTAGACTTTGACAATGAGGGCTTGGTGTGTGATTGAAGAAGAAGCACATTAACCATTGGATTGGGATTGATGAGAAGGATGTCTTTTTCTTTTTCAATTTCTTAATAATAATAATAATAATAATAATAATTTCACAAAATAAACGAATTAAATAATATTATACACCTTATCAGACACGTCATAAAAAAATTTACACGTCACATGCCACGTGTCAAAGAACATGTGCCCATTTTTGCCACCCCTGCATGATTTTTTCCAGCCTGACACTTATCTAGCCATGTCAGCGAGACTGAACGCCAAATTTAACGGAATGTAACGGTAGGTATCACATTGGGTAAATTTTTAAAATTAAGGTACTAAATTGGGTATGAAATAGAAGTATGTGTACTAAATTGGGCACAATAAAAGTTTACGTACTAAATTGAGTACACTAGCAAAGTTTGGGTACTAAAAAACATTTATTCCTTAAATTTGGGTTAATTGTTTCTAGGTCCCCTGGACTGTCATTTTTTTTAGAGTTAACATTTGTACTCCGACTTTAGTCGTTTCGAACCCTGAATTTCAACTTTTTATTAATTTCACCCAATTTATCTATTACAGCCGGTTGACATATGCCAAATCATACCTTTTGCCACGTCACCTATAGTGCCACTGAAGTGGTCATATGCATAACATGTGACATGTAGTTTTAATAAAATTACTATATTACCCTCCTAAACTAAGAACCCTAAATCACAACTCTCATCTCCTTCGCAGCTCTTTCTCTTCTCTTCTTCGCTGCACTTTCTCTTCTCTCATTCGCTGCCCTATCTCTTCTCTCCTTGCACAGACAAGACAAGTGAAGATCGACGGCTAGATGCTCGTCGGAGATCGTGGAAGAAACAGAGCAAGCGCGATGAACCATAGAGCACGTCGGATCTGGGTCGTTTTTTGTTGCAATTTTTTTGAACAATTTGGTTTCAATAAAAAAAAAAACCCTAAGAACATAGGGCAATAATTTAGTTTAGTTCTTGTTTGGTTGAAGCTCTTTTTTTTTTTTTTTTTCTATTTTAACTTTTGGTTATGAATTTTAGTAATTTCTTGAATTCATAATATTCAATAAAATTTAGAAGTTAATTGCTGAAATTAATCATTTGATTGATTAATTTGACAGAGATTTTGGTTTTCTTTTGATGGATGATCTAAAAGTTGGTACTTTCTTTTTGAAAGCTTATTGCATTCACTGAAAAAAAAAAAAGGAGTTTTAGATGCTACAAAGGTGAAGGGTGGAAGAAAGATGAGAACACTATGTCAAACTACAACATTTTTTGTTTTTTTTTTTCCATGGCCTACGTGCACTACCGATGACGTGGGCGTCTGACGTGGCCTGTCTACGTGGAACAATCGGTGACATGGTATGGGTCAACCTGCTATAACAGGTTTCAAGGGCTGTAATAATAAAAAATTGCAGTTCAAGGTTCGAAACGATTAAAGTCGGAATACAAGGGTTAACTCTAAAAAAAAAGCAGTTCAGGGGACCTGGAAACAATTAACCCCTTAAATTTTTACCATAAAACCCGATGTGTAGATTAAATATTTTAAGTGTTGTGCACAAAGTTTGGGAACGTTTCGACATTGTTTCGACCTTCAATCGTGGAAAAAATAACGTGGACCGTCGATTTTAAATAGGTTGAATTTAGACCAATTATCGACTGATTGAGATGAAATTTGCCAAATATGATCTATTTGTGGTAACAAAAATATCCAATGGAACAGATTCTAAAAAATACGAATACGACATGCGGCTACACAAAGTGCACTAGTACTTGGCTAGAATAGTTTCCAACTAGAAGTAAGTAGGGTTGTAGAGACCACTAATATTTTCAGTTTTCATTTAAATTTTTTCCGAGGAACCGATGTGTAGATCAAATGTTTTAAATGTTGTGCGCAAAATTTGGGGACGTTTCCACATCGCTACGACCTTTGATCGTGAAAAAAACGACGTGAACCGTCGATTTAAAATAGATTGGATTTAGACCGATTATCGACCGATGGAGATGAAATTTGGCATGTATGATCTATTTGTGGTAACAGAAATATCCAATGGAACGTATTTTAACAAAAATGAATACGACATGCAGCTACACAATGTGCACTAGTACTTGTTTAGAAAAGTTTTAACTAGTAGTAAGTAGGGTTGTAGAGACCACTAATATTTTTGGGTTTGATTTAATTTTTTTTCGAGAACCCGATGTGTTGATTATATGATCTCAGTGTCGTGCGCAAATTCTGGGGACATTCCGGCATCGTTTCGACCTTTGATCGTGAAAAAAAACAATGTGGACTGTCGAATTTAAATAGGTTGGATTTGAACCGATTCTCGGCCGACGGAGGTGAAATTTCGCATGTAAGATCTATTTGTGGTAACGAACATATCCAACGAAACAAAGTTTAACAAAAATGAATATAACATGCGACAAGCTACACAATGTGCACTAGTAAAATAATTTTATGATTAGAGAGGGAAATAACTAGGGAACCCTAGCAAAATAATATAATGATTAGAGAGGGAATTTTTTTAGTTAGGGATTCCCTCGCAAATCAAAATTTTAAATTTTTTCTAGGGATCCTTCGCTAACTTTCCTAGCTAAAATTTTCCGCCAAAATTTTCCTAACCAATATTATTCCCTCTCTAATTCCCTAATAAATTTAATTTGGTTAGGGAAATTTTTTTCCTCGCTAAATTTCCTACCTAAATTAAATTTGGCTAGGGAATTTTTTTTCCTCTCTAATTTTTCTTAGCATATCACAGATTTTCTAGTAGTGTTAGACGAAAAAAGAATAAGAATTTTGCAATATTTATTAAGAGAATAACATTACAGGGATAAAGAAAATCAATCCGAGATGGATCAATTCAATAAACGAGAAGAGACTGACACTAATAGGAGAGGGAGGAGAGAATGGCCAAGCCAAATACATAATTCAACATATCTATCCCTATTATTAGATACCTATTTGTAACCTCTAAATCTATTCAAACTAATACTGATGATAAATATGAGATCATCTAGTATCTTGATCTAATTTTCTAATTCAAATACATAAACTCTAATTCTACTAGATAATATATCATTTATTCAAATAACTGAATAATGGTTCGTACCAGATCGGTGTGGTTTGGGTTTTTGAACAACCCTAATGCTGGCATCCATTAAAATGACGAAATCACTAGGTAGCTTCTAGCAAAACATTAATGCCCCCAATTCGTGGGGCTTATGTCAAAAGTAGTATTAATACGAATGTCCTCATGTTTGCCCATGAAATTTTGTCCTAGATATCTTGGATCAAACACGAACCATATATCTTCATGTTTGAATGAACTTGAGTCGACTAAACGTGCTAGAAGGCCGCCGCTTGTTCCCTAACCCTAGTCGAAATTATTCAACTTCTTCGTTAGTTATCATTATTTGATATTATTAATGCAAAGTTTTAGGGAATTAAATGAAAATGTTTTAAGATTTTAATGATATTCTTTTTAATAAATATCATTAGAAATTTTTGGTTTTTTAGTGCTATTTGATGTATTATAATAGTAAAACATATACAAAATTAGTTGCTCTAAACATTCTCATTACCTAAACCAAATACATGAAAAAATACAGTTAACATATTACACACCAAATATTGATGAAAAAATGAAAACACACCAAAAAGCTGATAAAGAAATAAAAAACACACGCACCATATCATCATGAATCACCGCCCGACCACTCAAGAGAAGCTACAAAATCATGGTATTTTATTGGGCCCGCCCTTCTTGTCCACCACCAACAACAGCTACAAAACAGACAGTTGCTTCTTAATCTTGGTTCATACTAGTTTGCATTTGTGCATCATAACTGTCGTCTTCAATTACATCAGCATAAGGAATGTTCTGCATCTTTCTGATTTTTTCTAACTAAATGGTAACTTCTTTCATGTTGGGTCGCAATCTCCCATTCGAGTTCAAGCACATTCTCGCAAGTCTTACAAATACCTCCACTTCTTTTTCTGTTGCCTGTTGCCTGTTGCTTCACCCTAGCATCCAGAAAACCGCTCAACTTCTTATTGTCCAACGACTTGAAATGCTCGGCCAAGACGATCGATAAGGTTACCCCCAGCTTCCGTCGCCAAAGAAAACAATGCTTTGCGCCCGGTCAATAGCTCAACAAGCACAACACCGAAACTGTACACATCGCACTCATCCGTGTACTGCCTCGAATCAAGAAACTCGGGGTCCATGTACCCGCCCGACCCTTGCGTATGGTCCAAGAGTATGTTTGCGGACTTGATGTCGCGATGGTAAATGGGGCTGTTGGCTGAGAAGTGCAAGTAGGAGAGAGCTCCGGCGACTTCAGTGGCAATGCGCAAGCGAATCTCCCAGGAAAGCGTTGAATCCTGGTTGTTTTGGCTGATGTGGATGTGATTGGAGAGGTCTCCGTTGATGGCGAATTCGTAAACGAGGAGTGGGGCTTCGGTCTCCAAGCAAAAACCCATCAACGTGATGATGTTTCTGTGAATGGTTTGGGAGAGAACTCTGACCTCGTTCACAGAAGTGTTCTTCTCCATATTTTCACCTTCTGATTTCTTCCCCTTCTCCGCATCAGTTTCTGACTTTTTATCCTTCTTGACAGCTTCTATTTTTTAGCACCTTATAATAGCAACCTGTGTACCGTTGTGTAATGTGCCCATGAAAACAGTACCCTGACCACCCTCTCCAAGCTCTGTGTTTGCTAGACTTGTCCTTGATTATTTTCAATTGGCTCAGCTTGTATATCTTTATTTTTTTATCACCATCTCCATTTTGTTTGAAGAATTTCCTCTTTTTTCTTCTCTCTATCAGTAGGAACACCACCCAGATAGCTAAGGCTATTAACAATACTGCAACGACAGGTCCAGCAACTACATAACATACAAGAAAGACCATTCAATTGTGCATCAGTTAATTAATTAGATATAAACGCACAAATTCATATATCACTCAACTAAATTACACTACATATATAAATTTATAATTCTTCATCCATCTCAAATTGAGTACCATCTGGTTCTTTTTTTTCTTTGATAAGTTAGTTATATATTAATTATTTTTGGGAAAAGTATTTTTCCATGTATTTCATATATTCTAATGAAAATGTTTAGGGTATAAAATGGATAAGTTTCAACATTTTAATGAATTTATTACAAATGTTAATATTTTGTACCTATTTTATTATAGATCTTTAAAAAAATATTGATTAAATTTTTTCCGTAAGATTTGACGTATTATAATAAGCTTTTACAACTTGTTACTGTAAAACTCATAAACGTTTGTATATTAAAAATTGTAAATATAATTTTTCTTCTCTTAAATCGATAAATGTAAGTAAATATATTATAACATTAAAAAATATCCATTTTTTACCCTAAACATTTTCATTAGTTATACTAAATACATGAAAAATACATGTAACAATACTTCTTCTTATTTTTGTAGCAATTTAGTTTGTATTTCTTAACACATGATTGTGAGAATAGAAAAGTAAATACATCACACTAACTTAAGACAGAGAAAATATATTAGAATTATTGAGCCTATTTGAAATTTGATAAGACGGTAGCTAACTTAATTAGATAAGATTGCACTTACGTACTTTCTAAAATAGAAATACATTCATTTGAGACGTACTTAATCAAATCTCGGGAACGATCATATATACATAAAATTAAAGAGGTGTTATTATACCTACTTGAGTGGAACATTTGTTTTAGAGGATTAACAAAGTAGTTTGAGAAAATTATTAGAGAAGTTGAATAACACCCTTCATTTTTATTTTATATAATAATATTCTGAGAAAAAGCTTATAAGAAATAATAGAACTTCTATAGATTATCAATTCTTTGGTTTAAGAGTAATACAGAAGAAGTTACCAATTCAACACTCCATATTTAATATCAAACTAAATCATTCAAATTAAATTCAACTTAATTAATTACATCTTTTTAAAAAATAAACTTAATTAATTAATACACTTATTTCTTCTATCAAAAAAATTAATACACTTATTTCATTTAAATAAAAAAAAACTTGAATTAGAGTTCGGAATAAAAACAACAAATTTTATGAATGGTAAAGTAAAAATAATGTATTTTCAAATTCATCCTTTCATCTTTAAGGTTAAAATTAAACCTGTTTTCAATGAATTTCTTCATAATCAAAAGTTTTAATGTAAACTATAAATTTTCCTGAGTCAATTTAAATCATAAGTTACTTTAGATTTATTTGCTAATTAATTGTACTACACAATAGAGGAAGCTTTCTTCTATAAACTTCACCCCACCCGACGCAATGAGATTAGAACCCACAATCTTTTACATGAAAATGTGTGTCTTGACATTGCACCATCCCTTATGGTACATTAAATAAACTTTTAAAAAAATTAAAAATCTAAATTGTGGATTAAAAATTAGCATAAACATAACGCATCACACCAGCTAAACTAGCTTACTGATTTTCTTATTATGCGGGATCGAGCCGAGCACAATTAATGAACCATAACCATACATATACACATCCATACTGTTCTTCTCTTTTCTTTTCTGTATTCTAAAACTATTCACTGATCATATGGCTGACAAACTTATCGACCTTGTTACTGACGAAATCCTTTCGAGGGTCATCGCTCTCGCCGTCGAGGAGATTGGGCTCTTCTGGGGTGTCAAGGACGAGATTGCCAAGCTTCGCAGAACCATGACCATGGTTTAAGCCTTCTTGCTCGATGCTGAGAAGCGCCAAATCGACGATGATCCTGTCAAGGTCTGGCTCCAGAACCTCACCGATGTTGCCTTCTCTGCTCGGGATGTTCTTGAGGAGCTCGGCTACGAGAACCTCCGCCGCCAGATTGAAATTCAAGGCCAAACCACCAAAAGGGTTCGCAACTTCTTTTCTTCCAACAACTCCATCGTTTTCCGTCAGACCATAGCTCATAAGATCAAGGACATTAACTTGACCTTACAAGCCATTCAAGAAGAGGCCATCACCTATGGCCTCCAAAGCCGACCGAGTCTGGTTATGTCTCCGGAGGGTCAGTCCAAGCTGGCCCAAGAGAGAGAGACACAATCCTTTGTTGATGATTCCAAAGTTGTGGGAAGGGACAAGGAGGTGTCCGAGGTTGTCCAATTGTTAGTCACTACCTCAACAGATCAAGAAGCCCTCCCTGTCTTTGCGGTCGTGGGAATGGCGGGTCTCGGGAAGACTACTATTGCTCAGCTCATCTACAACGACGAACAGGTCAAAACCCATTTTGATCTCACAATCTGGCTTTGCATCTCTGATAATTTCGATCTCAAAGTCATTTTGAGAAATTTGCAAGAGAGCCTTCTCGGTAGAAAGGGCGAGGGAGAATCTTTGGAGTTGATACTCAAAAATATCGAAACAAAGTTACATGACAAGAAGTATCTCCTTGTCCTCGACGATGTTTGGAACGAGGATCGCGAGAAGTGGGAGAGTCTTAAGACTAGTTTACTGAGATGCAATCCGAGTAGGGGAAACAGAATTCTTGTAACAAGTCGGAGCGTTGGAGTGGCTTTAGCAATGGAAGCCGTTAGGACCGTTGAGTTGGGGAAATTGTCGGATGATGAATGTTGGTCCATATTTGAGGAGAAGGCATTTAGGAATATGCGGATGACCCGAGATTTGGAGGACATAGGAAAAGACCTTGTCCGAAAGTGTCAGGGCGTGCCATTAGCAGCGAAAGTAATAGGCGGAGTGATGCAGTCTGAACAAGAAAAAGATGATTGGTTGTCCGTCCAAGCCGATACAGTTTGGCAAACCTCTACAGCTATGAGTGGAGTCTTACCCGCGCGTGGAGATGGAGGACGTAGGCTACGAGTACTTTGCTGTTTTGCTGTCCAATTCCTTGTTGCAAGACGTGAAGAGGGACATGTTCGGTGCCATTGTTAGCTGCCAGATGCACGATCTTGTCCACGACCTTGCACTCTCTGTTTACCCCCAAAACAGAGCTAATCAAATACTACAGATGTTGTTTTTAGAATATACAACTGGGACTTATGAGACGCAGCTTAAAAGCGCTGCTAAATGTTTCGGTAAACACGAAATATATAATGTTGGGAAGCTCTCAGACCCTATCAATGAACTGAAACATATACGGTACGTTGAGGTGGCAAATGTTTACTTCTATGGCGCGGCCAAAACTGCAGCTTTCCATTTCCTTGCCTCGAGGAGTTGATTGTGAAGAAGTGTTTCAAGTTGGAAACATTCCCAAGTCATAGATTTGGAACTATGAAGAATTTGGAGATTGATGGCATCAAAAGTTGTCCGCAAATTTGGAACATTGTTAGGAAGCTCACTTCTCTAACATCACTCTACATATGGGATGTGGAAAAGACTCCTGGGAATTTACCACAAGCAGATATAAGGCAAAACAACAAGAATCTCAGTTTTATGCAAATATAGAACAAGGTTGGTGATTTTTATGTTTTGTTGAAATCAAATCATTTTACATTTTTGTTTCTGTCAGTTAATAATCAAATATATATTTTCATTTTCAGGTGCTAACTATGCAACCTTTGCTATGTAAAGAGAGCTGCAATTCTACGAAAATCTCTACAAAAGATGAAGAGATTTTCTCTTGTTCATTGAGTTGATGATTTTTTTTCTTTTTTCTCAAGTGTGTTTGATATTAATTAGTTATGTGAATTTGTGTTATATCTTTATCTCTTCATTACCAAATAAAGATTTATTGTGTTTCCTTGATTTATTTTGTACATTCTCACTGCCTAAATTACAAGATAATTGTGCAACAGCTACGGAAACACAAAGGTTAGAATTAGCTACAGATTTAATTAAGTTGTAGCTAAATATTTAGCTAAACAAATTACTAATTAGAGAAAAAATGACGATTAGGTATGAAAATATATTTTGGCAGGAATTATTACCTTCAAAATATTGATTATCACGCTACGGAATTTTGTAGCTAAAAAAGTTTGCTGCAATAGGTTTTTTGGGCAATAGCTACGGAATTTTGTAGTTAAAACTTGTCACGGTAGATTTTTGTGATATATGATTTGATTGTCAGACATATACGAAATGTGTTTACTTGCAGTATTGACCTATTTATCATTATTTATAAGTAGGAGATGTCTTAATATTATAGAGTTAACGGTTGTGGGTGAATACTGAGGGTCGCCTACTTTGGGTATTTGTGCATAATAATGCTAGTGAGAATGACTACTTGTTTTGCTTTTACTAGATTGTAGTATATTTGTTTGGCAAGTTTTTCGAGATAGTGTACGGTTGTATTAAGGTTCCATGAAAGACAATTGGGGAGGTTGACATCACGTGTCGGTTGTGTGGAGACGCAGTAGAGTGGACTCAGCATACAGTCATGTCATGTCGAGTGGCAGATGTTTGGTGGCAGAAGAAGGGGAATGTCGATAAGAGATTGGTTCAAGGTTGGAGAGAAAAGTTGGTGAGAAGAAGGATCTAGAAGCTATGATATGTTGGAGTTTATGGAAGGCTAGAAATGATCTTGTTTGTAATGAAAAGCGGTACAATCGGAGACGGTCTTGGGGATGGCACATGCAGCCTGGTGGTCTTGGAATATGGCTCGGTTGGGGAGGCGCTCTCCAGTGTCTAGTGGCGGCAAAGAGCTGAGGGCTCAGGTTTTGTCGAGGCAAATGCAGGTTGGATCAAAGTGAACTCAAATGCAACAATTAACACAACGGAGAGGTAGGCTGGTGTAGGGTGGGCAGCTCGTTACAACAATGGTGTCTTCTTAGGGGCGAGTTGTCAGAGTGCCTCAGTGGTAGTAGAGCCGGATGAAGGGGAAGCTTGAACGGTGTTGGAGGGAATGAAGTAGGCAACACAGATGGTAGCAGATGATTTTCGAGTTTGACTCTCTTAACGTCGTATATCTTCTTAACTCGGATATCATTAATAGTATCAAGGTTGGTATGTTGGCTGGGGATTGTTTAGCACTAAAATCTTTATTTAATATCTTTACTTTTTTAAAAAAAAATTATCGCTTAGCGTATCGGATAGCTCACGAATTTGCAAAGTTGTCTGATTCTAGGTCTAAAATTTCGAGTTGGGGTTTCGTCCCACAAGAGTGTATTGCATCTATTTTAAATTCTGAGTGATATAAGTACTTGGTTTCAAGACAAAAAAAAAAACAAAAACAAAAACAAAAAAACATTTGGAGCCGAATCAGTGACGTTAACGGTTCCGTTAACTAAACCTAACGGAAGGGCCCACATGACTAAATAGTATAAAGTCTAAGTACTGCTAGAGCTAAATGTTTGTGCAGGAATTTGGAGAGTGAATTTATCATAAATTGAGAGTTTTCGTACCATTTATAGCTATATGGCTTCAGACAAAACAATTTATATCGTATCGATGCAAACATCACATTTCTATGTAATGATTGTGAATTACAATCTCACTAGATGAGATGAGTAAGAGGTAAGAGAGAAATAAAGAGTTGACTCTTATCACATACGATCTACATGTATATTTTATGACCTTGTCTATAACATCATGACATGTCTAACTATATCTTAGTTGTGTTTAAAAATAAATATCATTTCCAAATTCAATACAATATGACTTATAGGTACATTTAAAACTAATCAATTAAGTCATTGTTCTATAAATAAATAGAAATTCAATTAAGTCTTTACTTACTGTCACATCTATATTAATCAAATCTAGACTATGTATAGATAAACCTACCCCTTGAATGATATGAGATATATTAAAACCATATATTAAAATATAAATTATGTAAAGATACACATGGCACCTTAAATGATACAATGACATATATTTATTTAAACCCATATCTATGTTTAAATCCTATGCAACTTGCATCTATATATAAATGACTTTTCTTATATATAAAAAATGACTTTTACCAAACACGTTATATGATATGACTAATATATTTAAATCTTTATCATGTAAAACAAATACCATTTGCATCTAATATAATGTGACTTATACTTGAAATCTCAATTAATTTACACTAATATTCAAATTTCAATTATATATGTTTTGAAATGTACACCACCACGTTATATGACATGACTTGTATACATTCAAAAACCTATAATATAGTGATAAAAAAACACCTATAATATGACTTTTGACCAAACAGCATATAAAATATGACTTATTTGTAATAATGATAGAAGTATGACTTATTTATTTAATCCCCACCTATGTTTAAATACCCATATATATACCACTAGCTAGCGACTAAACAAAATATGACGTTCGACCATGACGACACATATGACATGGTTTACATATATGTCAGCATTTTTAACTTAAATGTATTATAAAAATATTCAATTAATTACTTTAAATATATATAGTTATTATAACATTAAAACTATGTATAAATATAATTAATAGTACAACTTTTATCTAAATATAATATGAAGTATACATTTAAATTTGAAATACAAGCCTTAAATAATTACTATGTCTTGTATTAATTTTTGTGTGTAGATAAAATAGAGGTAAGTCGA
>JAYMTA010005265.1:0-11616 GCA_036897625.1 Pelargonium cotyledonis
GCATCCATTGCTCTTTATTACTTCGGCATTTTTGGTACACTTGCCAAATCCGTGCCACTTTCTTTGTTGCAAATATCATCTATGTGGATGATGTGATAGTCACTGGGACTTATTCTAATTGCATATGATAGTTGAAACAATATTTGAATGCCAAGATTCACATCAAAGATTTGGGCGCACTTAAATACTTTCTCGGGATTGAGGTGACTCAATCATCGATTAGGATTGCACTCAGTTAGCGCAAATACAGTCTTGACATTCATGTTGATTGCGTTATCACAAATTGCAAACAAGCTTCATTTTCCTTACAACAACACCACATGTTACCACGCACAGGTATTCCATTTGGCTAGGGCCGACTCTTAGGGGGTGCAAAGTGAGGGATCACACAGGGCCACAAACATAGTGAGTGCTCCTCATAACGTCGTTTTGTATTTGTAGCTGCAGTTATTATCTGCGGTCAGAAACTGCAATAATAGTATCTATTAGCTACGGTTATACAATTTAGACTTTTAGCTGCAGTTATTATCTGCAACTATAAACTGCAATAAAAGTAAGATTAATTCAATTCCTAACTGCAACTTAAAAACTAAACGGGCCTTTGCAAAACTTGGAATTTTGTGTTTAATCAACCATTTTATATTATTTTTATTTGTTAACAATTTGAAAATTTTGGGGCCCAAATATAAATTTTGGCACAGGGCCTCTAAAATCTTTGAGACGACCTTGCATGTGGCGCATGCCAATACAGACGTCTTATGAGTTGATTGATTTAGACTGGATATCAGTTATACAGTCCATATTTTGAGTGAGTTCATGCATGCTCCTAATAACCTCACATTGATGTTTTATATCATGTGTCACGGTACCTCAAAGCAAGTCCCGGGCAAGACAATCTTTTACCTGCAAATAATTCTTTATCTTTAGAGCTTATAGTGATGCAAATTGGGATGCTCCAACACATGAAGATCCACCACTGGTAACATAATATTTCTTGGTTTATAGTCTATCTCTTGGCAGTACAAAAAGTAAAAAACAATCTCATGTTTTTCTGTTGAAGTCAAATATCCAGTTATGACTATCACGAGCAAATATATTGTTTAGTTACAAAGACTGTTGTCTGACTTGCAAGCTCCAAAACTTGAGCATGTCCCTTTATTTTGTTACAATAAAGCAACTCTACATATTGCTTTGATTTTGGTCTTTCACGAGTGCACTAAACACATTGAGATCAATTGTCTTTTCATTCATGAATAGCTTCAAAAACAAACTTACCGTCCTCAACCTATCTCTTGCAAGCTTCAATTGGCAAACATATTCACTAAGGCTCCTGGTTGAGATCGCTTTCATGAGATACTCGACAAGTTTTTTATTTATAAACAAAGATGTTTGGCAAGTTGGACATTTCAAATCTCCATGTGCCAACTTGAGGGGGAGTATCACAACATTAGTGTAGTCATCACATACACTAAAGTATAGTTGAGTATCATTTGTGTAGATATTGTCAGGGCAAGTTTTTGTTCTATGCGTTGCACGGAATATTGTTTTTTCTTTTTGTTACACACAATAATAATATTTTTTAAGTGCAATAAGAGTTGTTTATGTGATTAAAGTGAGATGATAATGTTTATGTATGGTGTGAAATTGGTTTTGAATATAAAAAATGATTTATTTGTTTACACAATGAAAACTGTATTGCACATATTACAATTTATACTTTTTTGTTAGATTAAAGAACTAAAGATAGTAAGAATATCACATTAATGTACAATGTATAATTGAACTATAAATTTGTACACATAAAAATATAACATATATGAAAAAATAGATAAATAAAATTAATTTACATTCTTTCTCTCGATTCATTAAGAACTCAAACTTTTTACCTCTATACTAATCAGCATCATCCGATCTTCTTTAGAATAATATGCATGTGAATGCATTATATTCAAATATTTTACAATCCATCAAATACAAAATCTATATGTATAGCTCTTGATTATGGTTTCTAAAATCATTTAACTTGTGGTAGTAACTTAACTTGTTGCATTAGAATTTCTTGGTTTTTTATTTATGACTTTCTATATTTTAATCAAATTTAAATTTGTAAATGTTGTTTGTAATGAAGAAAATATATGTGTCATTTAAAAATGTGGTATGAAATTTTTGTGTCAAATTTAAAAACTTTGATACCACCTAATATACATTATATAAACAATTTTTTAACCAAGTTTTATAGTATGTATAGATTTCATTCTTCTTTTATCACCCTAAATTATGGGTTACAACAAGTACATATAGTTGATGATTTCAATGAAATAATAAATCAAAAATATATTTTTTTTTCTTTTAGAACAATGTCACTAAATTCAAAAATTTAAATGAGTCATAACTTCATAGGTGGCTTAACATAAACCATAAACTTTTTTTTTTGTCTTAACATCCTTACTCCTTTTCAAAATATTACTAGGTAAATATAAACTATCCCTCAACGCATGCAAAACTCATGAACAATTTGTCTTTAATTATTTGAATACCTTTTGATGCACCCATTTAACCTAGGTCAACGTAAACACACTAAGGTCACTTGTCGTCTTGTCCAAGGAAGAAAACGTGTCTAGCCTAAGTGTTCAAGTCCAAAGTCCAATTTCCAATTGTATAATGTCCAATATTCCCACTCCAAGTCAAGGTAATCCAGTCATCGCGAACCTTTTTCTACGCAAAGACAACATACCAAAGAATGTTTCCGGGATGCCGCCTCAGGTGTAATAGTAAGTCTCTCCCAAAATACACGAAGACTCTTCAGAGGTTTTAGAGAGAGAAATTAAGCTAGAGAGATAAGAAATCTTGAGAGAATGAAAAGATCATTCTTTTTTACCAAGATGGGGTATTTATACCTTTCCACCAACTAGTGTCACATGTCAACGCATGATTGGTTGTTAAAAGTATGAGGCCCATTTGGGCCTATTTGTGACTTAGGATTCTAGCCCACTGAGCACACTACTTATGCGCACTAGGTATGTTGTAGGTAATCATACGCCTCTTGCATGCCAGAGTGGCTCGCCGAGACCCTTGAGAGCATTTACCACGCGGGGTAGCGTCATGAGGGTTCAAGAATGTTGACAATATTGTAACTTGTGCAGGCATCTTGAAGGTGATCGGGAAAGGCAGAAGCCTTGTGAGAGCCTTAGAGAAGTGGGTTGAGTTATTGAGTGATATTTGGAGTCGACGAGAGTCAACCGTTGGGTGTCTACGACATGAAGCTTGTTATTTGAGCCGAAATAGACTAATGCCGGAACATGGGTTCGATGCCTATGATTATCCCAGTCGGGCATAGTAACTATGCTGCAACATGGGAGCTTAATTTCGCGACATCTATGGGATGCCCTCGGGCATCCTACGTGATGAGCTGCGCAGCGGAGTCTTCAGTTTGCCTTTCGTCCGAGGATCAAGGCGAACATCTAGTAGATGTTTCGAAGTGGCTCTTAAGACCTTGGAGGCCTTGTACTCTTCAGGACACTTTGGAGGCTCATGGGCCGTTCGGGTGGCTCTTTAGATGTCCAGGAGGCTCTTTGAATGCTCGGGCCGCCCGAGGTGTGCTTGGGGTTCCTGAGCCATTTGGAGCACTCTTGGGGGTCTTGGTTGCATGGAGAACAATTAGAACAATTTTGGAATACTTCGGTCATGTTATGTCGTTCGCACGGGGAGCGTGGTGCAAAGAGGATAGGATGCCCGCATGCATCCCACCCATGTCGCGACATGGGGTCTTGATGACACGACATCTTACTTGCTGGGATGCCCATGGGCATCTTGTTCATGTCGCGGAATGCGTGCTCCCATTTTGTGACACGCGTACCGTCACGTCTCTTTTTGTCTTTTATGACCCCCATGAGGCCCCTCTTGCGGCAGATGGTCTTGGAGATGTTTGGGGACTCCGAGTGAGTGAAATGATTGCTACGGGGCGTTGCAGGTCTCGGGTTAAACGCAGACTCACGGGTCTGGGTTTGGTCGCTCGGGTGTAACATTTGGTCGCCACGTGTCGCTTTGTCATTTGTTTTGGGACTTATATAGTTGTACAATTTTTGAAGACTATTTTTTTTAATGCTTAAAATGTTATTTTTAAAATCACCTCATATTAACATGATATATATAGGGTTAAATATTTTGGGACCCCTTGGACTCATTTTTATTAATTTGTTGGCCCC
This sequence comes from Pelargonium cotyledonis, assembly GCA_036897625.1. Classification (NCBI taxonomy): domain Eukaryota; kingdom Viridiplantae; phylum Streptophyta; class Magnoliopsida; order Geraniales; family Geraniaceae; genus Pelargonium; species Pelargonium cotyledonis. The sequence continues at coordinate 4,206 of JAYMTA010005265.1, forward strand.
TACACTCAAACATTAGCCATCTCGAACCCCGGACTTTATTATTTTAGTACATTTAACCCAATGACTTGCTGTAGCAAGTTACCCCATGTCACGTCACTGATTTTGTCATGTCATATATGCCACATCACCAATTTTGTCAAGTCATCTACGCCACGTCACCGATATTCATTTCAGAAAAATTACCTCCATTGCCCTTCCTTCTCGCAGCTCTTGTAAAGACTGGCCATGACCTTATTCTTCAGGTCTGAGACCGAGAAGCACTTGAAACTCGGATCATGATCTGGCGCCGGAGGACGAGTTGTTCGACGGCAAGAGCTTGGCGTGCTCTCTGGAGAGAAGCTGCGATGAGTTGTCGAAGTTGTCCAATTATTGGTAAAATTTCTACATCTGACAAGAATCTAAAAAGAGCATCGCAATAGTATAGTTCACTAACTTCAATGTGCAAATCAATCAAGGAATAAGAGATGGATGATTAATGAGTACCTATCAGTATTTTTGTCTAGCTCAGCAAACAACCTTCTAGCTGGGTCTCCATTGAATCATGGGACAGTGAAGAATTTTTAGCTCCATCCTCATAGTTTCTTACCAAGTCAGTGAGTCCATGAAAAAATTCATTAAAATTAACCATCCCATCTTTATCAGAATCTCTTTCCCTAAGATGGAATAGTGCAAGATAACTAGTTAGCCACTAGCCAAGCCAAGGTAACGATGGTTCAACAATACTAGTTGCAATGATAAACGGATCAAGGCATCATTGGTGTTCGATTTAATTATGATAGAATATGATAAACTTTGTCTGTCAATGTCATTTGCCCGCCAAAGAGTGCATGTCAGCTATGTTTGATACTTATCGAGAATTTTTGTTTTTGAGGCCAAGTTTTGTAAAACAGATCTTGTATTTTCGATTCACTATGAATGAAACATCAAGATATTGCTTAAACGATCTGGATTCATTCATCAGTTTGCTATTCATATCTATTGGTAAAAAATGAGTAGAGAATGGCAATAAACCTTTTGCCATCTAGGTTTTTCATTTGGTGGGTTTGGATTAAGCTTGAGTATCAGTGGGTTTGGATCAAATTTTGATTTTGACGTGAACTTTGCAGGAGATATGGTGAGTTGATTCAAGCTAGGGTTTGGGATTTGGGAAAGAATACATATGACGTGGCAAAATCGGTGATGTGGCATGGGATAACTTGCTACAGCAGGTCATTGGATTAAATGTACTAAAATAACGAAGTCTGGCGTTCGAGATGACTAATGTTTGAGTGTAGGGGCCAACAAATTAATAAAAACGAGTCCAAGGGGTCCCGAAATATTTAACCCATATATATATATATTCACATATATAGGAACTAAACCAACATTAAATATGATATAGGAAATGTATTTTTCCATGTATTGATTTGTACATGTATTTTCACATGTATTTCATATTACCAATGAAAATGTTTAGGGTAGAAAATAGATAAGTTTCAATATGTTAATGAATTTATTATAAATGTTAATATTTTGTACCTACTTTATTATAGATCTTCCAAAAAAATCAATTAATTATTTTACGTAAGATTTGCTGTATTATAATAAAATTGTGCAACTTACTAGTGTATAACTCATAAACGTTCGTGTACTAAAAATGTTAAATATAATTTTTGTTCGCTTAAATCGATAAATGTAAGTAAGTATATTATAACATTGAAAAATATCCATTTTTTACCCTAAACATTTACATTAGTTATACCAAATATATGTAAATAAAATACATGTGTGAATACTCATCCTATGATATATATGTTGGTTTAGATCCTAAAAATTCTCTTGATTTATAAACCTTATTAAAATATTAAAATCTTTCAAAAAAAAATCATAATATTTAACGAGTAACAAGATTCTAAATCAACAAAAATTTGATGTACATTGGGCCACAAATAAATATTAACAACTTGCTAAATTATATTAGACCCAAAGGACACTCTTTGCTCAAATATGATGGTTTGACGCGGAGACATATTTTAATTGATTTTTCTTCAACTAGATAAAGTTTTATTTGATATTGAGTATTATCATATTTAAATGTGTGTTATGAAGAAAATGAGAGATGGAATGAGTAGGTTTGGAAGCGGGAAAAAAGATGTGTACTTACTATCGATAAAAACAACAAAAATACCTACTTTTCCCTCACTTTTTATTGTTTTTTTCTTTTAAACACCGCTCAAAAAAGACAATAGATTAAGCTAACTAGCTCGCGTGTGTGGAAATGTTTCTATCCATTATCTATCAACTTATGTGGCAATGACATATTAACTAACAAGTGCTTGCAAATTGCAACTCACATTTAGCATGGACTCAATTTATTGATATCACATGAGCATGTTTGCCCAATTATGCTTACAAGTGCTCTTGTACTAGCTTTATATATTAATGTGAGAATATATATATATTCCAAAATAATAATAATACAAATACATTATAATAAGAATAAGCAATAGTACATGTGACACTAGATTTTTCATCTCTTGACATGTAGTTGTTCTTTTTTAGAACAGCAAATTATTAACTTATCTTTTGGGTTCATCGATAAAATGTAAACTAACATATTTTATCATTCTCACAATTCTCATATCATGTGAGTGAATGTAACATTTTTATTTTTTATTCATAATATAACATTACTTAATCTTAAAATAACATCATCTACTCTGTTGTTATTTTGTAAACTATATCAGCAACATCTTATGTAAAGTTTGAATGTCCTTAAGCCTTAAAATAATCAAACGGCTTGAACCACTTGTCTCAATAGTTGTTGGTTCTTTCTCTCTTGTTACTTCTTTTTTACTTTTCTTCACTTTTTAAAATTATCATGATTGTTTAAGAAAATAATTTTGTCGAACAGCAACACTGTCATATGCCGAACATGAGGCCAACAATGCTCACAACATAATTTACTAGCACACCAAACAATTGAGTAGTAATGAACAATTTCATTTTTTGTATTTCTTTTTCATATTTGTCATTCAAACTTTGTCACAATACCTAATGTGACACACACAAAATTATTTTATTTAATGTGGTACCCCCAAAATTATTCATACTCAATATAATATCTATTATTGTTAAATATTAATTAAAGCAATCATCCCTTATTGATGTAGTTTGGATAATAAAAAATTCACCTTAATACATTAATCATCAAATCATGATAAAAATGATACAAATGAAATTTTACTTGTAAATTAATTTCTTTCCCTTTCTTCATCATTTTTACTCACTGGAATTCTCATATATAATTACCAATAACATCAAAGAATACATGAAAAAACAATTTGTAGGTTTTTTTTATTGATTTCAAAAACAAAATTGTAGGTTTTAATTTGTTACCATTTCAAATATTCCTAAAACTAAAATATAAAATAGGTAATTTTCTATTGAGTAATAATTTTATGAAAAAATTGCATATGACCCCTAATGCTACCCAAAAATTCATAAGTTTTAGAACAACTCACAAGGTGACACGTGGCAAGTCAATACCGCCCGGGTCACCCGATCCGGGTCCAAGGAGTCAAAGTCTAGATCAAGCCTGGATCAAGTAACACCCATGTTGAGCTTGAGCATAACCTCCAAGACACACCTCAACCCATGGAGAGCCTTTGAGGGCTCTATTTAGTAGAGGCCTACACCTCAACAAAACCTCTCACCCAGTCAACTCAAGATAGGCTAGGGGACTCAAAGAGTTCCATGGGCATGACAAGGCCCTAAGGATGGTACAAGTCACTAAAGATAGCCTAGAGAGGCTTTACAAACCTTGGAGGGGTAAAAAAACAACCAAGGGTCAAGGCACTACAAAATATGCCTTGAAAATAGTAGTTGGGAGCAATAGTCCAGGATGTCGCGGCATTAAGCTCCATTGTCGCGACATCGTGCTTGATTGTCGCAGCATCAAGCCCAAATGTCGCGGCATCCAGCACCCTTTCCCTTGTACATAATTTGACCCTCTTGCTCATACAGTCAAGGCATCCAAGACACCTGGATGTCGTGGCATCTAGGGTTGTGCATGAATTGGGTGGACCGGAAAAACAGCCTGGACTGGACCGAAAAAATTCGGTCCAGTCTTCGGTCTATAATTACTAAAATTTCGGTTCGATCCGGTCCGGACTGATTTTATTTTATAATTCAAAAATTAAATATTTTAGATTATATTTTACTAATAATTACATTTTAAAACATTAAATAATCACTTTTAGTACACTATACTACATTATTATTGATTTTAGTGACTTTAATTTTAATTATTGATATTATTTCTCTATTTTTTTATTTAAAAGTTTTATTTTTTAATTTTTTAAAATTATATTCGGTCCATTCGGTCCGGTCCCGGTTCGGGCCGGTCCATGGACCGATTATTACCGGTCCGGTCTTCGTCCAAGAAATATGCAAAATTCGGTACGATCCGGTCTGGGTTTGGACCGATGAACAACCCTAATGGAATCCACGTGTAAGGACACTAAAATTACTATTGTAAAAACATAGAGACCCTTTAACGTACGAATGAGCTGATTGCCTCTTGAATGTAGCGGTATTTGCATGCATTGCCGCGACATGGACCTGCATTGTCGCGGCATTCGTATGGGTTTTCATGGCATCCTTCCGCCTCAAACTAAACCTCATGCTTTTGTGCTCTAGCACCCTCCGGATGACTCATTTGATCCCTAATGGTACCCTACGAATCCAACCACTCTTATAAGGCTGAAACAAGGCTCCAACCTCGCCTAATCACCTTCGAGACACTCCAACAAGCTCTCACAATATGAACACTCCCAAGTATCCATGACTATGCCTTGCGAAGTACTAGCTCACAAAGGGTCTTGGCAAGTCCTCTCATCACTCAAGCTTATAGGGGAAGCACAAGCCTTAAGGTGGAGCACAATCAACACTCCCAAGAGCCCATGACTATGCCTCGTGAGGCACTAGCTCACAAAGGGTCTTGGTAAATCCTCTCATCACACAAAAGTCTTACAAAACATGCCCACCTCTTTAGCACGCAAGAGCAATGGATACAAGGGAAAGAAGGAGTCGAACATCACAAATGGGCTAAGAATGGACAATGAGCCAAGTGGGCCATTTAGGCTTGGAAGCTAAATGAGCCTTAATAGGACATGATGGGCATTACATTTTCATCAACCAACCACGTCACGACATGTGGCGCAAGGTGGTAAGAAACCTATAAACACCCCTCTCCTCCAAAGTGAAAAGGATCTAATCCCAACTTCATTTCTCACATTCACTTATCTCTCTAGGAGAGCTCTGCAGAGCATTCTTGTTACCATACAAAGACTTACTCTCGTGCGTAAGGCGGAGTCCTGATAACCCCACCCCAAGTCTTCATTCCTTTGGTGTGTTTCTCTTCTTGTAGACTACATGTCTATGCAAATGGAGACTACCATAACTTGGAAGTGGATGTGACACCTAAGACCCTAAACACTATACACTATACTATATACACCATACCTAAGCGCTTAAGACTTGACAATTGGACACTTAAAAGAATTTGACAAGGACTTGAACACTAGGCTTGATACTTTTGCTCAAGTGGACAAGAAGACTCTACAACATTAACTCATAGAGTGTTTGGGTTGAGCAGGTCAAAACATGCACATCAACCCCTACGGGATTACCACTTTTTGCAAATAACCCACCTAAACTACCATTTTCGTTAAGTTGGATGAAAAGTGTGATGAAAAATATCATGTGTTGTGCACATGTTGTGTAATTTTTTTAATGACCAAACTGTTGGGTTTTAGGGAACTTCTTAGGGCAATTAAACATTTCCCTAGGATAGTGTCCTACAATCTAATAGTCACTTTATGTAATATGACACTTGGACTATTAATATATGTGATTAGGACTTTTAATTTAAGGTACAAATCCACAGTTGAAAGCCACTAAAAATGATTAATTTATTGGGACAATCTAATTGTAACATATCTCAAACTTGTGAGATAAGTATTAAATTGAGAATCCCACATTGGTTAAAAGAATGAGCAATTAGTGTTTAAATACACTTAGAGTTCTAATACTATTAAACAAGTACTAGAGAGACATAACGGGCCAAGGCCACACGCGCGCTCGCTCGGCTCGGCACGCTGACCAGACGGATCGGATCGGATCGGACGTTTAGCGAATGTCTCGGTCGAGGCTCCTATCTTTTTGGACCCAGAACCATTGGGCTTTGTGAGATGAGATTGGTCCATAACCTTTCAAATTTTGTAACAGTCCATTAAAAGACTGAAATTAATTGGGCCATTTTTTGCTTTTAATCTCAGATTTTATGGCCCAATTTAATTCATGTTTTTATGGGGTTGTTACAAGTCTTGGTCATTGCATCTATAAAAGGTTTTCATCCCCCATTTCTTCTCTACACCAAAATCACTAGAGCCATTCTATATTGTGTTCAATTTTCCATTGGTGAGAGAACTTCCCCGTCGTGGTCTGAGCTTCATTGGAGGTGCGCTGTTGGCAGAGGTTGTTGGAGGCTATCACTTCATGCGCGGTGTAAAGCTCTAATACATAGGTTATCCTGACGAAAGGATGGTCGTAGTCCCGTTGCACGTGGTAGGGAGGAAATACCATCTTAAGGCCAACTTTATTTCTATAGCGATCTGTGAGTTCGTTCCTTTATTTTACTATTTTACTTATTAGTCTCGTTTTCGTTATGTTCCTCATTTTGTTCGTTTTCGCTTCTTTGCATGTTCTTTTGTTCGTGCTTTTCCTTCTTTGGCTTACCTAGCTTCATCTTAGCTCTAAATTTGTTTCTCAAAAAATTTGGTTCCGCTTAAAATTATTTTCGAAAAATTGGTTTCGCTTAAATCTGTTTTCAAAAAATTGGTTTTGTTCAAATCTGTATTACAAAACTTTCTTTCGTCTAAAATTATTTTCGAAAACCTTTTTTGCGAAATATTTCTTTCTTAATTCTATGTTTCGTTCTTTTGTTTACTTGCTTATCTTTATATTTGATCTTGTTGCCTTTTGTTGTTGTGTTTTTGGATTTATTATTTCGTACAATTGAAATTCACGTAAAACGTAAACTCAGTTCAATATAAAATTATTGTGGGTCCTTAATTTTTGGACATTGTGTGTTTGCCCCTTTTAATTAAAAGACACAACACAAACTACCATTTTCTTCTTCTTGAATTGATTGAAGTTTTCAACGACCAAATGAATTTTTCGGTTGCCGGAATTTGTAATTTGTTGTCGGATTTTATGAACTTGAACCAAACTTATCAAATCAAACCAAAATGAACAAAAAATAATACTATAATGGGATAACCACTTTTTTTGTGCCCAAATTTTCAAAAAATACCCAATTTGGTGCCCAAACTTTTATTTCTCCCAATCTAGTACCCATACTTCTATT
>JAYMTA010005266.1:0-11616 GCA_036897625.1 Pelargonium cotyledonis
ATTGTGAATTGTTTCTGTAGTTTTTCAGTTAGGGGTTTGTAAATTTGGGAATTGAATTGATGTTACTGGTGATTATCATTTCATGGAGAGAGAAGAAAAGAGAAAGGAAGAAAAGTGCAGAAATTAAAAAACTTTAAAATATGAAGAGTAATATAGTAATTTTACATATTAAAAAATATTTTGCTATTGATTTTTAACGGTGTCAGTTAGTTTTAACGGATTCAGTTAGTGATTTAACGGAATGAATCTCGCGAGAACGAAAAATGTGATACTATAATCTCGCAGGAACAAAATAAAGTACAGGGACCTTGGTGGTTTAAATGAGATAGTACAGGGACCCCTGGGGTCATTTTTCCCATGACATTCACAAGTACAAAAGGTCTTAATATTTTGCTAGCAAGTCAATTATTAACACTTCCTCTGAGTTTACAGAAGAACATTCCAACTGCTTAATTTTGTCTTGAAAGGAATGCAAAACTTATGAACCCCTTGCCCCAACATACATTGGTATATTCTTGTCGATGCCAGTTGCGGGTTTACACAGGCTGAGCCAAAAGATGTTTGCGTTCTTTATCAGGTAATATTTTTGTTAATACTAATGTGTCTTGCCACTGAATGAGAAATAATAGCCAATAAAGAGTTGCAAAATACAAAATAACTAGTCGGACTAGCAATTTAGTCCCACGGAAGTGTGACCCGCCCAAGAAGACCCCTAAGCTTGACAAGCTATCTAAGACCAAAAGCCCACTTAGAGACGAAAATTTTGATTTTTGGATTTCTTTGTGGGGTCGAGTTGAAAATGTCTGATACAAATCTGACCCGAAAGAGACTCATGTTTGTTCGGGTTATGAGTTAGGTTGAGTACTGGTTCTACATCTAAATTCTACAAATTCACGCAGGTTTTATCAGCCCGAACCAAAAATTGGCCAGGTCAATTTTATGTGACCTAATCCCGCAAAATTGCAGGTCGAGTTTTGTGTACCTGCGGATTCAGACCCAAATGCCCAGCTCCATGTGAAATATATGCTGATGTGATAAGTTGCTGTAAGTCACACGAGACTCACGTGACCTCAAAAATCTAAATCCCATTTCAGAACAAAAGCTATCAGAATTTTACTACAACTAGTTCTCATCACAAGTACATTTTCATTAATGAAGATAAAGCCAGAAACTTTATCAACAATCAACAATCAACAATCAACAATCAACAATCAACTGATAGTTCAACTAATATATATAGCTTAGGGTCCTCAGGTTTATTATATGCATAATCAAACCTTTCGGATAAATTACCCTACACGTGTTCGATTCTTTTTCCTATCCCTAAAAAGGCAAAAAGAACAGGTAGAAGAGCTCACATTGGATATTTCAGGTTGATGATTAACACGCTGGTTCGCAGGAGAGGAGTTAGCTCTCATTTCCGAGATAATTCTCTTCCTTGTTATTCGCATCCAAGCACATGACGCTCGGCTCGGAGCTAGCATTGCAACTTGTGGCCAGAGGAGAGTCTGAAACACTGCCCGTCTTGCTTTTCATGTGACCTGACCTCACACTGTATATAGAAGAAGCCGGGACGTTTGTCATAAGTGGGCGCAAACTACCTGATGATGAAATGCTTCGTCTTATGTCCTGCACATGAAAAAGAATCACATCAAGAATGAAAGAATGAATAGCATGCATTATATGATGAATGAGGTGAGACACTACTAGGATTCGATAGTGATGTTATCGAATTGGGTTGAGATATACGCACAGTCCAAGTGAAACCAGCCAACGAGCAAGACAACATGGCTTTGAAATGAGTCTAGGCTGTATTTCCACATTACGGGCTTGTTTGAGGGGCGTTTTAGTCATTTTTACATTTTCGGAAAATTTCAAGTATCAACATGTACAATGCAACCAGCTGATGCATTCTAGCTTAACAGCGAGAAACTAACTTTTTGGATATCCAAAGTAAAGTAGAATGTTTTCGCTTACAGTGCATGGGTGCGACAGAACTATGGTATATCCGGGTTTTTTTTGCTTTCATCTACCCTATAGGAAAAGTCACTCACTCCACTCAAAGTCACGAATAATATCAATGATCTCCTTTACTGAGCAGATAGTTCCACGAGTAATTAGGAGGAATAATCAGCAGTGAGAAAGTTCTAACGAGTATACAAAACAAGTAAATAAGGTTAGTTAGGTCATTTCAAACAATATCTGTGAATCACATTAAAACGACACTTATTCAGAAACGGAAGTAGTATTATCTACTTCGCCATGCAGGATATCACAATCGATATCGCATAGTTATAAACAAAGTATAATGTATAAAGAAGAAGATACTCACCATATGTCTCATTGCCATATCCAGAGATTTTTTTGAGATAGTTAGCCCAAAGCCAGAGCTGTCAGTGGCCAAAGACTTCCCAACGGAGTTATTATTTGTAGAGCGATTACCATCTTGCTTGGGTGGTGCCAATTTTCTCATGTTCACTACTCTATCAACCATCTGTGTCCCCATAAGCACTGGGTTCACATTGTCATTGTCGTTGGAATGTGCTCTACTCCCTTTTGTGGCGGAGCTCCCACTTTTATAAGTCCTCCCTCTAGATGGAGAGCATGATTTTTGCCTTGCTCTTCCTTTCAAACCAGCCTCTACAGAAGAGGATTGAACATTACTCGCCCCTCCTGGCCTATCTCGAGAAGCTGAAGCTGGTCTTTCTTGCAATGACGTCTTTAAATTCGGAGGAGCTTCATTTGAGAAACCGGGCATCTCTGAGGGTTTCCAAGGCCTAGACTTCACTGTCGGAGAACTGCCACGTGTGGGACCTGCCTTTGTCATTGAAGAAGAACGACTAGGCGCTTTTGAAGGAGTAGATGATCTTGATGTTGACTTAGAAGCTGGTACAGAAGGCCTGGTCGGTGGCGTTGAAGAACGTGCTGTTGATCTAGAAGGCGTTGAAGATCTTGCTGAAGCAGTAGGCTTGGATGAAGTTAAGGTGGCTCGTGAAGTGGGAGTGGAAGCTCTTGATGACTTGACTATTGCATGCAAAGTTGGCCGTCCAGTTGGCGTTGCGTGTCTACTAGTAGCAGGTTTAGGGCCTCCAGACCTTCGGCTTCCAACGCCAGACGAGTTCAAACCCGAAGTTGGCTGCTTAGACGCTACATTACCCTCTGTATTAGTAGTAGGCTCGACCTGAAGATTTGACAGCTGCAACTCAAAGAAACAATAACATGAACGTCATTTTCGCAAACCTTGATATAAAAGAAAGATAAAACATTATAAAACTTACTTGCAAACCATAACATGGTGACATTCAGAATCAGAGTTTAGAAGACAAAATCCAAAGGCATCTTATATATGAGAGTTGGAGAGGCATATTAACAATCTATTGACAACTCCCATAAGCATCTAGACTTGAATTTTAGTAGAGTTCTTACTCTAGATTTCAGAACAGCAGGACGAGCATTAGAAGTATCAGTTTGACTCGTAACATTTTTTTGTGACTCAGTCTCCAAGAGTGGGGTACCAGGTGGAGTAAGAAGCCTGAAATACAGGACAAATCAAGCTCATAAATACCAGCCCAGAAGTAATAATTCTTTTGCACCATAAAACTACAAAATTTAATATGTAGCAATGATGATATATGCTTCTTCTTTTCCCTTTAACTATTTTATTACTATAAAACATACATATTATATGCCAACAGATGCATGTGTGCATGTTCTTGCAACAGAATTACTTTTATATTGAACCCACATAAATAAACGCAGCAACAATATAGGCTGATGTATACCGTTACAATCAGATCATATTGACCAATCACAAGATGTCCATTCTTCCATGGATAAATTAGCAATAGAAGATTATTTTATTTGCATAAGAAGATAAATAAACCATTGCATTAAGTTTCCAGATAAAACAAAGGGGGCACATGATTATGAGATTCAATTAAGTTTAGCATTTAGATCAAATATTTAGGAATGAGAAATGGAATGAGAATCTCATTCCTAAGTCATTGTCATGACAAAAAAGTCCTGATACAAACATGAAAAATGAGAATCTCATTCCCATTCCGATTCTTGATACTCATTCCTGAACAATAGTTATAATCCAAACTCTATCTAATTGTTTTGTTCTCTCATTTTTTCCCAAAAATCCACCATATATACAGAGATTTGAAGCTAGCAAGGTACATTCCATAGTGAGGTTCTCCTGTTGAATGAAGCAAACCGTGATTAGCAGTTAAGAAATGGTGAGAGATCCTTAAAAAGTTAAAAACCAGAAAAGATAATTTAAATTATCGAGTTTCAAGGAAATGATGAAAGTTCCCTTGAAAAGTTCACAAGAAAAGTGAACCTAAATGCATGAGATCAAGACATACATGGCCTCAAGACCCCACAATTATCTACATCCTCTCCACTACTCTACAACAACTTTACAATCGCTCACTGCTTGCCAGTTCATTCAACTCATACTCAACCTATTTTGAATTGGATGCTCGAATCCGCATAAATATCACAAGCACTAGGTGCTTCATCTTAAACGTGCCATGGCAGAGAATATACGAAAAAAACCATAAAGAAAGCATTGACAAAAAAGAACTCAAAAGAAGCTTAAGCATCTCTTCAAAGCCTATTGACATTCAAGAAAAATATGCTCACTGTTCAACTAAATCATTACTATTTGGCAATGTTTCTCAACAGATCACAACAATCATTACTTCAAATTTGCAGAAAACAAAAACAAACATTGAAGATCAATTACCAATCATAATCATTTTTCTCATTCTCTGAGTGCAAGAACTCATCTATCCGAGTCCTGCGCACAGGCACTGACGGTACTGAATTGGCCTTAGGAGAGACCTCAAGCTTAGATCCTGCCAAGCACAATCTTCATCAATCAATGCACAAATTATCTTCTAGAAACATCTTATTAATTTACAGAAGAAAAAAAATGAAAAAAGGTAGAGAGAGTAGGCGAACCAAGAGGATCAACGAGCTGCGAGTCGATTGAGTTACGGAGACTGAGAAGATTCCTCTCCTTCTCATTCTCGCGCTTACGCATCTCGAGGAAGAGCGAGAGCTCGTCTTCGTTCTCTTTCATCACCACTCTCTCCTGTACGGACGCGAGCATTTCAAAATCTTCCTCCAATAACTACAACAAAATCAGTAACAAACCTTCACATTACACGGTTTTAGATCTTGAACAGAGCTTCGGAGCTTAATGAAAATCAAATTTGAGGAGAAGAAGAAGAAGTATCGGCAAGTTCAGTTCAAATTATTGTAGGTTTGCAATAAACTTGAAGTTGAAGGACTTGGAAACTAGTGTAAGTTACCGTGTTCAGTTAGTAGCAATCTCCATTGTTGCGCGGAATCGGAGCTCAAAGATACACAGAAGTGGAGGAGCCACAGTTGAACTAGAAGAAGAAGAAGAAGAAGAAGAGTGGCAGTTTGTGTAAATAGTGAGGTCAGATATGGGCAGTGTGTAATGGAAGCGCGATAATAATGGGGGGAAGGTCCGGTCTTCGTGTAGTTGTTTGGTTTGATTCTTACGAAAATGATTTTCTTTTCTTTTTTCAAAAAAAAAAAAAAGTTTTTCTCGAGAGTAATATGTACATCAATTTACTGATATAACTTTACATCAGTTGCATTAATGAGGTGATGACAACTTATTTAAAATCATGAATCTGGACGGGTCGTTCCGCTCCCACAAATTCACTTGGGTGTGTATAAGTGAAATTTAATGAGGTGTCATCACCTCATTGGTTTGATTAAGTTGCAACTAATGTAAAGTTATATTAGCCAACTGATACACATTTTATTCTTTTCTACTCAAATTATGTTATTTTATTTTAAGTTACTACGAACATTCTCATGCTGTGAAATGTAGTAATCCCGTCTTTTTTTTTCTGAACTTTTTATTAATACATCGATCAAGTTTTACTTAAATTAGTTAATTTATCATTAAACAAGTTGGAGAGTCAAACAAATTCAATACAACCACAGTACAATTAAAAAAAATAGATTAGGGTAATTGACACAAATAAGAATAAAATACTCTAAATTTGCCCAAATCGTGTAGAATTCGCATTTATTCAAGAGCCACGTACCAAATTTTTTAGCCCCCAATTCTATTTTTTTTTTTTAAATGAGTATGAATACATAAAATTGATTGAAATAAAATAAAATAGTAGTCATATAAACAACATTTTAGATTAATCAATAACATAATTAGTCATATACACAATAACATTTTCTTTCATTACCATATTTAAAATTTAAATAACTCAAATAATACTATAAAACTAGCCTAATTTGAAAAAGAACAAGAATTCAAACTTGGTTCTCAAAAGATGCTCAGGTTTAAACGTGGGCTGTTGGATTCCTCGAGATTGTTTCAACTTCCAGATCCGACGGTCTGGATTGGTCAGATAAATTTAAAGGCTAGAATTGTAAGTTCAATAGTGGGCCATACCTCGTGAGTCGTGTGATATTCAAATTGGTGTATGGGGCCCAGTCCACGACAACAACAGTTCCAAGCTTTTATGAGGCCCAATAATATTACCTAACAACACCCTGATTTGTTTCTTCTTGTTTGCATTTCAAAAAAATATATATTTGTATGTTTTTTTTGGAAGAATTTGTATGTTTTAATATATACGAGTAATATGGACATCAGTTGACTGATATAATTTTATATCAGTTGCATTAATGAGGTGATGACACCTAATTTAAAATCATGGATCTGGATGGGTCGTTCCGCTCCCACAAATTCACTTAGTTGGGTGGGTATAAGTGAAATTTGATGAGGTGTCATCATCTCATTGGTTTGGTTAAGTTACAACTGATATAAAGTTATATCAGTCAATTAATACACATTTTACTCTATATATATTTGTAACTATACCGATTAATGTATGTAAATTCAACATTACTTAGTTATATATTACTCCAGTAGTATTTTTACCCGTAAATGTGTAGAAGTCTAATGAAATCCCATTTTGTTGTAAGTGTCGATAATTGCACGCAAGTTTACTGATAATGTGTTTGTTTAGCTGTATTCAGGAAATATAGGTTTTGTTGAGCTGACAGTGCATATTCGGGTCTTATTGAAAAAGGAGTAGATTCAATGCAAAATTGTTCGATCAAACTTATTCTATCTTTCTCGAATTCACAAAAATATAGGTCGTGATTGTAGTGCTCAAATTTGTATTCAAATTGTAAGCTCTAGTTTGTGTTTGTTTTAGTCGGACGCGCGAAAATAGTGTTATGGTAGAAGATATAGATCCAAATATATTGTTTGAAGTATACTTTTCTTTTCAATAAAATAACGGAAAAAATCCCAATTTAGTCCCTGAATTTTGATGTTTTGTCTCAATTTGGTCTCTAAACTTTTTTTAACCAAAAATAGTCCATAAACTTTCGTGTTTGGCCCCAATTTGGTCCCTGAACTTTGCTTTGACCCAAAATGGTCTCTGAACTTTCACATAATGACCCAATTTGGTCCCTGAGCTTTCACATATTGACCCAAAGTGGCCATTGCCATTAGAGCATATATCAAAAGTTTAGGGACCAAATTGGGTCATTATGTGAAAGTTCAAGGACTATTTCGGGTCAAAACAAAGTTCAGGGACCAAATTGAAGCGAAGTATGAAAGTTCAGGAACTATTTTTGGTTGAAATAAGTTTGGAGACTAAATTAAGACAAAATATTAAAGTTGGAGGACCAAATTAGAACTTTTTCCTAAAATAACATATTTTTATGTAATAAAATTAGTGAATCATATAATAACCCGTCATATCTGACATATAATACTTTTGTTTTTTCATAAATTTTTGGAGCTGTTAGCTTAGTTTACAAGTACTGTACACATTTAATCAAGTTATCAATAATATAATTGAGTGACGTCGGATTCAAGCATCATCGGCGTCACTTCCAGCATGTTGGGCGTCCGGACTGAGAGCATAATTGCTTCCATCCGGACCCAAAACCTTAAACCTGCTTGGAAACAAAGCCATTAACTCAAGACTCAAGTTGGGCACCAGAAACATGCACAAGCGAATAATTAATCGTGTTGTGATGCGCCTAACTTACACTCTTGAAGGTTAAAATTGTAATATTTAAAAACAAAAATTGTCTGTTAAAATGGCTATTTATTTTAAAATACCATGACCATGTTAAATAAGTTAAATAGCTTAAATTTGAGATATTTAATAGTCTTAGGTCTGTCCGATCAACCTGACTTATTTATTAAACGTGTTGTGTTCGTGTTGTCTCATACGTCACACATCAATCCTCAACATGATGCAAACATGACATGCACCAACAGCTAGTAGCTATATGAGAAGAGGTTAAAAATCATTACCTTTCGAGGATAAATTTTCCCTTTTTGTATTTTTGGGTTTTCTCATGCGCAGCCTCCTGAAATCAACCAGAGAAAACGGGAACCAGAATCAAACACTAATAGGGAAACAATAAGTTCTTAATATGAATTCAGCAACAAAAGACAGCAAATTTATATGAAATGGATGTTACATATTTCCATCCAACGATCGAGCCACACCCAACACAGAATATATCAACAACAGTGTGCATTCCGGTAATCATCATTCTTTCTTCTTAATCTCCAACTGTGACATTGACGCTGTTATTCACGAAGCAAAAGGTTAGAGAGCTTGAGAGGCACGAAACAATGTGTTTGCAAATTAGTTGATGACAACTATCAACCCCTGAAATGACATTTTTGCTTTGTCATTGCACTTCATATTTTCAAATAAATGTCGTACAAATAAAAAACATAAAGAAAAATTCATGATTTTGTGTCATAATCTTTGATTTGGGGTACTCGTTGATTCATACGACTTTTACAGAGGAATTTTGGTTGATTTTTGAGTTGCTATCACGTAAATTTTTAAAAGGAACGTGACAGCAGTTTCAACCTATAAAAGAATGTACCATTATCCGGCTAATTTCCTTATTTTAGTTTTGAGTTCATCACAAGGGGAAACCATAAAAACAGTCGAGAACCAAATTTTAGGGACTATTTCCAAATTTCTGAACCATCCAGAGGTGCAACAAGATTTAACTATAGCTACATATAACCATACAAAACTACTATGCAAATAATTAGACATCACTACACAATAACAGTACTTACACATGAAAACCCAAGAAACTACAATCTGTATATGACATTAATGAGAAATGTATATACTAAACTCAAGAAGCACTTACACCTTATCAAAGAGATAAGCTTTTCCATGTCTGCAGTGGAAGGACTGGAACATAGGCAAAACACAAGATTAGAAGGTCCGTGTTGCTAAACTCTCCATACAAACCAAAACATGCTAAAAAATAACAGCAGAAAAGGGATTTTCTAACGGCTAGCACGTTGATGATAAAGTACTAAACAGTTTCTCCTCGAGTAATTCACTGTCCATGTTGTATTTTATCACATTAAACAAGATACAAATCTAAGAAAGTTTTAGGGAACTTAACCATAGTAACAAAGACATACAATAGTCATGGACTCATGGATATGTATTTTATTATAAATTATAAACAAAAGACATCTAAAATGAGAGTTAAAGGCAATATTTGCATCCATTTTGTTTTACATTAAACGAATTCGGGAGCAGACAATTACTTTGCTAGTTTTGAAATGACACTAAGGACAGGGTTCAGACTCTCAAATTCCCAGCTTGCTCAAATATAATGACAGTTCATATATGAGCCATAGTCACCACTTTTAAGCCAAATAAATATGAAGTCGAGAACATAAACAAAACCGTAAAACTTTTCAAGTTCAATACCACCAGGCCAAAAGCCAAAACAGTTAAAATCTTCATGACATTATAGTTGAATGTGAAGCATAATCCACTTTACCAACCTAACTTCAACAGCATTTATTATACCGATATAACTATCCTGTGAAGGAATATATTTTCCAGATTTTCTTGCACATGGTGATAGCAACTTTTTCCCAAAGTTGAGCCATTTCAGAGATTAGTAACAAAAGTATCAAATCAACCTTGCAAAATATTGGGTTTCCCTTAGTTCCTTACAAACAAGTGTATATGACATTTAACATATTCTAAAGCATTTCTGAGGTCACTAACAAAAGTATCAAATCAATCCAACAAAATATTGGGTTTCCCTTAGTTCCTTAACACAAAAATGTATATGATATTTAAGATATTCGAAAGTATTTCCAAGGTTTTAACAAAAGTATCAAATCAACCCAACAAAATATTGGGTTTACCTTAGCTCCTTACACACAAATGGGTAAAGCATTTAACATACTCAAAATCATTTCCAAGACCACTAATAAAATGTCAACTCAATTAAATGGAACACCTGGTTTCCCTTATTTTCTATCTAGTACATGATGGATATCATAATTAGCATAATCTGAAACGTTCTAAAGACAGATAACAGTATACAGCCAGAAATACATTGGGTTTATCCTTCAGATTTGAAGCATATCAGATAAACAACAAAATGTGACACTGACACCAACTCAGTTATAACATACAAAAATGTACAAGAAAATACGACCAACTAATTTTATGCTAAAATAGTCTCTAACTATTGAAAATCGACAAAATGCCGTTAAGTTAGTTTCAATCTTTTTAAAAAAAAAAAATTAACGTCACAAAAGCAAAATTGACTGAGAAACTAACAATGGACCATTTTGGCGTATAATTAGTTCAAGGACCAAATATGTTGGGTGCTAATAGTTCATGGACCATTTCAATCATTTTTCCTTGAATTTATAGAGAGAGAGAGAATGAGTCTCAACCAAAGAGTTACTCCCTCCGTGTCCACAAATTCATTGGGGCAAGCAAGAGTGATAATTAGCAGCATCTAATCCTCTCATTGCCTTGGCTCATTTGCAAATTCCCTCACTCCAACTCCAATTATCTCCCTAAAACCTTACATTACACACTAAACACAACACATTTCCCCATTTTGTTCATTTTCATTTTCCAAGCTTCACAAAAATGCAACATAACCAAAAACAAAAATGCATCATTCCTCTAAGAAACATCAATAACTTCATCAACTGTGTAAAAAAACACAGATTAAGAACCTTAGAAATGATGTCATCACAGAGAGCAACATGTGTTTGGCAGTGCTTGCAGCTGTAGCAGCTCCCTTCGAGACTCTTCACATACAGCATCCCCATGTTACTGTCTCTTTCTTTTACCTCTTTACCTTTAGAAACCACCAGACAAAATCCAAATTTTCAAAAATAAAAAATAAAAAACAAAAACAAAATTACTGTTTAGCAGAAGCAAACAAAACAAAATCGAAGATAATTGATCGGAAATGAAGATCAAAGAGAGACGCATTACCGATTTACAATGCGTATTGAAAATGAGAGACGAACAGAAGGAGCGATCGGCTTCCGATTGATCGGAGCAACAGTTACTCAGTGTGCACGAAAGAGGAATGTGATGCCTGATTATCAGTTTTTTTTTTTTGGGAGGCGTGCTCTTGTTTTAAGTGTTTTTTTTTTCATTTGTAACTTTTTTTTTTTGAATGCTCATTTGTAACTCTTTATTTACAAGTTTCTTTCACATTTGGACCATTGTTTTATTATTATTATTATTATTATTATTATTA
>JAYMTA010005267.1:0-11613 GCA_036897625.1 Pelargonium cotyledonis
GCAGATCTGGACTGAAAAAGAAAAAAGATGAGGTCGCGGACGGAATCCCCAAGGACCTCCATCGTCGCCGACTAAAGCTCCATCTCCGGCGGAGCAAACGAAAAACGTCAGGAGAGCCCCGGCCGAGCATCACCGATGACTCTTTCTCACGGCTACCATCGCCGGCGAACCACCAAATGCCACCAAACCCCAGCAAACTCAGGCGAAAATCGAGCGAAAAAAGAAAAGGGGAACGACGATCAAAGCTCACCTGGAGGCGTCTGGGTCTGGCTGGAGTCGATCCCGGTTCGGCTATCTCTTCCTCTTTTCGATTCAGAGCAAGGATGTTAAGTTCAGGCGAGCTCGGGTTGGAAATGAGAGAAAAATGATTGAGTGACACATCTCTGTAAATTTGAGAAAAATATGAGGGCAAAATTGTAATTTTAAAGGTTGAATGTAAAATAGTAATTTTAATTATTTATATTTAGAAAAATATTTTTTATTGTCACATCAGAATTAGTTAACGGAATCTGTTAAAAATTTGACGATAAAAATCAAGGCGGAACGAAATTTTTATTTTTAGACTACCATAAAATAATTTAAAGTTTATGAATTAATGGAGATGTTTTTACTTATATGATAAAGTAAATGTAAATAATTCAAAACAATATATAAAATAAAAAAAAGTAAATACACTGACGACGCCGTTCAACCGTGTCACCTAAAACGACATCGTATCCTTTCTCCGTCACTTTCTAAAACCCCAAAACCACAACTCTTCGTACTATTTTGCTTCTTCAACAGTCCTCAGAGTCAGGGAGAGAGAGAGGGAGACTCACAGCTCCTCAGACCAATTTGCTTCTTCACAGTTCAGAGAGAGAGAGACAGAGATGGGAAAAGCAGAGAAGGAGCGATTGAATCGGGTTCTGGTTTCGCTCCTCAACACCATACACGAAACGTTTCAGGTGTTGGATCAAGCTCCACCTTCTTCTGTGGAAAGAGTGAGCTGGGAAGAGGTCGTTAAAATCGGTGAACAAGTCTCCAAACAAGCTACAATGGGTACTTTCTCTCCTTACAATTTTTTGCTGAATTTTAATTGGGTCTGATTCTGTGTTCTTTGTTGTTTACTATTGTGTGTGAATTTTTTATTTATGGTGTAAAGTTTGTGAATTTATAGCTCTATGTTGTTTATTGGTTACTGGGTTCCTTACCAAATATTGATGGTGTTTTGGTCCTGTGTTCTTTCACTGGTGTTATTGTTGTTTATTGTGTGAATTTATTTTTTAAGGTGTAAAGTTTGTGAATTTATAGCTCTATGTTGGTTTTTGGTTACTGGGTTCTTTACCAAATATAGAAAGTGTTTTGGTTCAGTGTTCCTTGATTGGTGCTCTTATTGTATGTGTGTTTTTATTTTATTTTTTATGATGTCAAGTTTAAGTTTACAAACTATTGAAAGTGCTTTGGTTCAGTGTTCTTTAATTGGTGTTCTTGTTGTTTATTGCGAGTAAGTTTATTCTCTTATGGTTTAAACTGTAAAGTTTGTGAATTTCTAGTTCTATGGTGGTTTTTGGTTTCTGGACCACATATTGAAGTTGTTTCAGTTTTATGCCAATTTGGGTTAGTTATGATCTTGACATGTTTGAAGCTATAACAAGTTCAATTTTAGATTCTAACACTTAGTTTTGATGTGATTTCTAGCAATATTTGTTGATTTGGGAATGACTGGTGTAATTGAAACAAGCATGCTTGATTTTATCAAAGAAGAAAAAGCATACATTCATGCATTGGTGTTTAACACTCAATTCATGGATCTATCAATAATTGTACTTGGATTCATTTTCTGATATTTTCAGAGAGGCTAAAGATTAGTCTTTGTTCTTGTACATATTTAGTTTTATGTGTTTCGGAATTTCAAGTTCATAATATTCTTGTTTGAACTTTGAAGTATAATTTAACGAAATTGTATACTGTTAAACCAACTTCATACATATATTTTCACGGTGTGCTGAGAATTTCATCATAAACGTATGCACGTTATAATTTTGATTTATGCACATACGGATTTATGTAGTGGTGGCCCTGATATATAACTACTAGTCTAGGACCGAATCATTGAGAGGAAGGATAATGTTTTTTTTTCTAGTATTTTCCGTTCTAACATCCCGTAAATTTGATAGTCAATAGCCGATACTAGCTGCATGTTTCTATTCTTTTTCCACATGCTATTATGGATTACGGTTTAAGTATTTTTGTTTTGACTCCTGTTAACGTACAGCTGGAATGCTTTGGACGGGACAAAAACCTGAAGTCACAGCGCTCGAGGAGAACATGGGATCTTATGTCAATGTGCTGCAGGGTTTCCTATTGCTCTCCCATGGAAGTGCAGTGGGTGCGGGACCTACGCTCTCCGCCTCTATCCATGCTTCAGTGAAGCAAGTTGTTGATAGCAGTTTCAAGTTAATGAAAGAATCAGTCTCTTCTTATGGTACTCTCTCTCTCTTTCTCAAACACATTCATGTTAATTTGCACTTATTTTCACTTCATCGCAATTTCAATAGCACTTGATTTCGACGTAGAATTTTCATTTTCATTTTCATTTTTATTTTTATTTGATTATGGTGAATTGGACTTATTTGTCCCTTTAAAAGACATATTAAGCCACAAGGTCAAAGCTCAAGGATTTCTGGACAGGTTTTTTCGGGGTTTGCGTTGAAAAACCTAAACCTAACCCGATTCGCAAGAGGTACAGGTTGCCTGACTGATACACATATCTTCAATGGCAAACCCGATCCGTCCAGGACTATTTTGTACAACTTGAACCCGCAAAAATGCGGGTCGGATCCCTGCAGATTTGAATCCAAATTGCGAGCTCTAGCTGTGGCCTATATGGGGCAGTTGTGATAGAATATTATGATTAGACCTGGTAAAACAGGCTGGGGGCCGGGCGAAAATGCATGATGTTTATCAGGCCACTTTTTGCCGGTCCAGGCCTGGTATTATTGAGTCGCAGCCTATATTGCAAGCTCTAGCTAGCAAAATGGACTGCAGGCCAAGCTCGGGCCAAAAACGCTGGCATGTTTATCGAAATTGTGTGTGTGAACATATCTGGTGATGAAAACTTGCAATTTCCCACAACGAAACGCTTCCTGAACAGCTAAACCTCTAATTAATGTTACTTTAATCGAACGTTGCAGGATCAAGAAACAAGGACCAAAAACTCACAATCCCACAACTAGTTGGTGCAGTTTGGGAAGCATGTTCCGCTCTCAGCAAGACTCCAGCTACAAACATCACAGCAATCGGCCGAGCAATGACACAAGTTGCAGTCTCTATGAAAGACGTCCTCCGGGAGTTGCAAGAGCTAAAGGGAGCTCAAGAAAACCCTTCCGATGAGCCTTCAGAAGATGCTCCCGACAATGACGGTGATTCCAACATGGATGATGACGATGATGATGATATGGGCAATGACCTATCACCCGAAGAGATGAAAGTTGCTCAATCAGCAATCAGCGTAGTGTCCGAGACAGTTGTAGTCACAAAAGAGCTTATCCGCTACATCACAGGCTTGCTCAAGCTGGAAAAGCCGGACGACAATGGCGATTTTGTGAAATCCTTGGAGAACCTCTTGAAGTTGTGTCAGGAAATAGGTGCACAGATTGATGAACTTGGAGCATGTCTCTATCCCCCGCAAGAGATCGCTGCAATGAGAGCAGCGTCGGGGAAAATTTCTTGTGCGGTTGATCATATGCAGGCGGAGATTGGAAACCTAAATGGGAACTCGGAAGCTTTCTCTCATGCATGCATTGGCTTGAAGAGGTCTCTGAGATCACTGGAATCTGAGCTGAGTTTTAGTGAAGCTACTGATTTAGCTACCCAAATAGAAAGTGTGGATTTGAGCCAATAGGACATAACATTTGCACAAGATTCTTTATTGTTGTGTAGAGAAAGTAACATACTTTTGCACTTTTTGACTATCATATTTGTAGAGTTATCCACATCTTGGTTTACTTGATTTTAGAAAAAAATGTTCTATTTTGATATCTCAACGGGTACTGAATTTGAGTTTTGTTTTACTTTGATTATTAGACTATCTGGATTGTATTGTTTCAATTTGATTTTCTAATTATATTTTTTTAATTGTTTCAATTTATAGCGGTGATGTCATATTAGGTTTGCGCTATAAAAAATCAAATTTTAGATGTTGGTGTGACAATCATTTCAACCTTATGTTAGCTAACGAAATAAGACCAAATTAGAATTTTTTACTCTAGACTGGCATATCACCTGAAGTTAGTGTACATGTTGTAGAGGTGTGAGTGCTCAAAAATTGGGGCCCAATTGAGCATCCTCCCTGGCGTATAGCTCAAAACAATGGATTCAATATTAGAAAGATCAATTTTAGTAAAGGATCACCACAAACTCTTCAAAACCTTCAACAACAAAAATGTGCACCCCGAGGTTGGAAAGATAAAACATAGAGAAACGTGCAAAAAAAAATCAATATTCTAATAAGCTTAAAATTAGTAAATTACCAATGATCTCTTCAATGAAGAGTATAAAAGGTTCTTGTCGAACAATTTAATTCAATGACAACGGTATAAAAAATGAACCAATTTAAGACAGTAGCAGAGTTTGGAATCAAATCGGGATAATATAAGTAGTTCAAGGACTAAATTGCAACAAAAATCAAATTATACTAACCCGAAACATAATTTGTAGTTAAGAACCAAAATAGAACATTTTCCATGATGAAATTGAATCTGAAAAAAATGATAGTTCATAGGTACATAAACATTGTACCATGTAGAAATGATCTCATAGGTTCATAATTCAAATTGACATTATTCTGACAGGATATTTATGGTACAAAGCACTCAGCAAATGCAAAATTAAGTTTCATTCACTTCTTCAAGTCATATATCAAAATGTACGAGTTTTTCTACATAGATTTTACACCAAATCCTTCACTTTCATGGTAAAATCTTTGGCACATCCACACTCAGATTAGACGTGACTAGAAGATTTCAGATCTTATAGCATCCGAATGTACAGGTATAAACAATTTTCATTGCCAATCTTCACTTATTGAGATAGTAGTTTCGAACAAATGATCATCGTCCTGTCAACTTAACCGCCCATGCGCCTCCCAAATAAAGCCCTAGAAGTGGCGTTGCAAGAAGCATCTGAGTTAGAGGATCGGTTGATGGTGTAAGTATAGCTGCTGCAACAACTGCACCAACCACAACATATCTCCAAACTGATAGCATTTGGTCTCCTGTTACTATACCAACTTGTCCCAATAAAAATTGTATGACCGGTACCTATGGAAAAAAAAGAAGAGGAATATGTAAGGCAACGCTAATGTTATGCCAAAATGGAAACATCCACGAACAAGGAAATAAACTCGAGTGGAATGATACAATTCAATAAATACAGAATACTAATGCATGAGATGGAGTGCCACAGTGATGTCAACGGATTGGGTTGAAATTTGCACAAATCAAGCGAAACGGGCAAATGAACAAAACCACATAGCTTTGCAGAATGCCTAGGACATATTTTTTGTGTTTTGAGCTCGTTTGAGGGTCGTTTTGGTCATTTTGTACTTTTGGGATTTTTTATTTTCAGATAGGGTTTTGTTGGGTGTTATAAATAACTGCTACTGTATGATCGAGAATTCGGACTAGGAGAACTGGGGTTTGTCTCTATTGTTCTTGTGCATTCAACCATCTCTTTCTAGAAAGATTTGCATAAAATACAGAGTTTCGAGTAAATGTAGAATGTCAGCAATCAAAGGTACGCGTGCATATTGACCAAGAAGGTACTAGTGAGTATGAAAGAATTTTACCTGGAAAGACAAGCCTGTGCTGAACATGAGCACAAGCACAAACTCAAAGTATTGATCGATGGACCATAAGGATTCTACCACTCCTTCCGCGTAAGAAACAAAGAAATTTAGGGCTGCTGGGGTGAGGACCATATAAGAGAAGGCAATACCAGTGTAGAAAAGCACTGAGGAACCTAAAACAATTGGCCCAAGAAACCTCCTCTCTTCTCTTGTTAGACCCGGAAGAACAAAGGCTATGATCTCGTATAGAATTACGGGGCTTCCTAAAAGCAGGCCACAGTACCCTGATACCTGCAGCACGGCATTAGGAGAAAGTGATTGTTAACTACAGTAGCTTACATCATATATGAGAAATGGAAAAGTGATTTCAAACTTCCTCAGTTTTAACAAATTGATCCATATGTTTAGTGACCGACTAGAGACAGAAAATCACATTTTAGGATCTTCTTTACCTACATATGCATGTTCTGGCCCTCAGCAATGACTCGATTGCAACTAACAAGATACCAAGAGCAGGTTTTTTCGTTTTGAGAAGTGTGAAATAAAAAAACAGGTTAAGTTTGTATGCTGCAGCAGCCCCAAGAACAACCCAATATATCATAAACTCATAATAAAATAAAGCAGGCCCTGTAGAACAAAGAACATGATAATTCAATGATTTGTACTTCAACTATGACAACATAACATAGGTCGCCGTTGTGCCTAAAAATACATTATAAAGGTTTCAGAAGCTTGCTTGACAAAGAAGATTTGAGGTTGCATTTCCAGTCAAGCCGAAGGGCTTAAGTGAAATAGTTCACTTGTTAACGGAAGAAATTTCTTCCCAGTAATAATAATATTAATACCCAAGAGAGTGGGTATGTGTACGTCTTGCATAAAAAACGAAATTTTAACGCATACTAACCTTCACAGTGGTAAAGAAGAACTCGCCAGGAGCTAGTTGCAGGAACCGAACACCTTGTGTCTTCACAGGAGCTTCAAGAATCATGATAAGTTCTTTTGAAAATGCAAAGCAACCCAAAATGGCAGCTCCAACTGCCAGCACAGACACAAATAGCCTCTGACGCAGCTCTTCCAGGTGATCAAACATAGTCATTTCTTTATCATCTGGGAGTAGCTCTTTACTGGGATAAAGAAAATCATACAAGGGACTTCCTCCATTTGTCTGATTAATACTTTCTATTGTTTCTTCAATTGAGCTATCTGCAACATCAAACTTTCTATCATAAATGTGAGATCGGTATAAGACCAAAATGTTCTAGACATTCTTTGCCAACCCAACATGTAGAGATCATGATGATCACTAGATGAAGAAAACCCGGTTCTTAAGATGGGGCAGCGCAATCTTGTAAAAGGCGTTTCTCCATCCAAATAGATCAAATCAACATCAGTTGCGATGATAAACACAGTAGACTACATGCAAAATGTATGACTAGTTCATCAAACGATCCTAAACAGTAAACATCGACTCTCAGTAATTAAGAATACTGAGATGGTACACTACTAGACTACATCAAATATACTGCAAAAAGTAGAACAACAAAAAGATTCCAAAGGCTACTCCATGCACTCATGTTTGCAATGCATTATTCTCTACACAATGGTCGGGATAGTTTTGAGAAAAGCAAAGCTCCTGTCACATGGTTCCACATGATATTAGGAGTAACGACGATTATAATTCCCCCATTTTACCACGTGGGGCAAACCACCAAATCAAGTAACCAAAATACAACAAACATAGCAATTAAATAGACCAACAATTCAAGACAAATTACAACAAACCAATCTAAGGATATGACTACTTCTTATAGGCCGCAAGTTGAAGGTTATAATCAACACGTCTCAAATATGAAGTAAACAATTCAATATCCATATTGATAGAAACCTAATTTCAGATTCACAAACTCAAAACCCATGAACCCTAAGGTTCAGTTAGACTACAATGACAATAAAAGAGCTATCTTGAAGATTCCACACTCTCAAAACTCACGCCTCCTCTAGGGTTTTTGGAGTGTAGTAAAATATCAACAATTCAACAGCATCACCCAAGAAAAACCCACTCTTTCCTCAACAACAGGTACCATCAATTCACACAAACTTCATAAATAAATAAACAAAGCAGCCCTAAATCTCTACTGATTCTCAAAATTACCAATAACCCAAAATTATTCTCCAATAACAGAAGCAAGAAAAAAAAAATATCGGAATCATCTGAAATTGAAGCAACTGAAGCTACGTAACTAAGCTATTTCAACTTCCACTTACTGGGTCTATCCTCTACAGCTGGGCCAACACCATCGTCCTCAAAAGCAGAGCAAACGACTCTGCTGAAGCTTCTTCTGTGTTCGAGCCTGAGAGGTCTCTGCTGAGAGGAACTAAATCTGAATCGTGCACTTTGTGAGGAGCTATTGTTGAGCTGCAGAGAAGGTGAAGATGGTCGAATCCTGAAGGAATCGAGGCGCTTGAGGCAGCAACAGGTGAGAGCAGAGCTCGTGCTCGCCATTTCCTGGTCTGCTCGTGCCGATCAGGTTCATGACTGGCCCTTATACAATGCCGATATGTTGTTAATTAATTAAATAAATTTTGTAAATTGTTTCATTCTGGTCCCCTAACGGTTCATTTATTTAAAATTGGTATTAAACTTTATTTTTGTTTCAATTTGACCCCAAAGTTGTGTTTTTTATTATTGTAAATTCTTCTATTTTGTATTGGCACCGTCAAATGTTATTTATTTCATCCATCTCAAAATGAACGTCCTGTTTGTCTAAAAACTTTGTCCCAATATGGAAGTATTATTTTTCCCATATAACACTTCACTTACGCACATGGGCAGATCTGCACATGAAGTGTAGGTGAGAAAGTGAAGATAAAATTATTTGGTAATTCTTAATTTTTGCAAAAAATAGAAACAATACACTTATTTCAGGACAGATGGAGTATTTGATTTTCTTATGTTGCAACCACTAACATTAGCTTAACTTAGCTTATATGTACTAATAAAATTAATTTATAACAAAATTGTATAATTGGTGGACGTGATAGACTATAGTCACGTCAATTTTTGTCCAATTTTTTTCCTCACTTGTATAAATGTTACTCCATTTCAAGATTGTTTCATTCATAAATTTAGTTACTGAAACATCAATTGGTTGCCGCATCAAGAAAAACATCATTTTATAAACAATTGTCACATCAACCATGTTTGAGGACATAATTATGAATTTGATCAGTTCGAAACAAACTACGTTAGAGCAATACTAACAGTTTAGAGACAAAAATATGAATCAAAAATTAAAATAGATATCAATTATAAACAAAATAGTGACACACAAAAATTGAACATTTTTTGGTGTTGACTCTTCTATAAGCGTAGCCAAATGATAAAGCCAACAATTTGAACCCAAACTTATTAGGACCCAAAATAAGAGCAAAAAAAATTGTGAGTTCAAGTCACATTAAATACTCTTGACCAACCTTTGTGTTGCGGTTGTCTTAAATTTTTTTAAGGATAATTACACATATTTATCTTTAAGTATAAATTTTTTTATATATACCTATTTTAAAATTTAGTTTGTAATTATTGACTATTTTAAAGTATGTCACAAAATTTTTCGTTTACTATTTTCGTTAAAGTTAACGAAATATTTTAAAAAATTTAATATGTGCCCAGCACATGACCAATTTTTTTTTTGAAATACTAAAATTGTTCTTCAATCTATTGACCATTTTTCATCAAGAACATGTTCATCATGTTCGCAGTAAATTTTATAGTTTCATCGAAAAATTTAAAGTTTTGCCGGAAACTTCAAAGTTTTCCGGCGAGATCTTTACAAAAAAAATTAATTCCAACAAACTTCAAATCATCACACAAATTAATTGATGAACCATTTAATTCCAACAAAGAAATGCACTTAAAGAACACATAATTACCAAAAAAAATTACCAATATTACAAAAAAAAAAAAGAAAGATCTGGAGCTTCTTCAAGGCATCATCACCGGCGACAGGGGTTAGCTCCTCCGCCGTGCTTGGCCCAGCTCCGCCTCGCCTCATTTGTTCAGATCTCCGGCCTCCCGGCGTCCGGCGCGAATCGCGATCTATGTTGGAGCTCTCTCTCCACCGTCGTCGGACGATGGCCGGACTGCTTCCATGGCCGGCGAGGGTGAGCGAGAGAGACGCTTGATGAACCAGACCAAATCTGCTTTCTTTTCTTTTTTCTTTTTTTAATTTTAAAGTTAAGGGTCTGTTTGGTGATGTTTATTTTTTAATCAGAAGGGTATTTTGGTCATTTTACCATATTAGACGAAGATTTGGATGGAAAGGGGATGAAAAGTTTTGTGACATACTTTAGGGTAGCTAATAATTACAAACTGGTAAGTATGTGCAAATGGTGTATACTTCAAGATAGATATGTGTAATTTTCTCTATTTTTTATTACAGGTCAGATTGGGCTCATAACATGTATCCACCTAATTTGCATGTAAAATCTGAACCCAGCCCGACTCGCGACTTACAACCCGAACGAAACCACAGTTTTTCAAGGTCATGTTCGTATTAGATCTTCTAAAAACCGATTTTTTTAATCCAAAACCCAAATTGCTACCCCTACCATGGAAACCAATTGTAGCATACGTAAGGAGGAAACAAAAAACTTTGCCTAGTTTAGAGCTAAAACAATGAGAAACTATAATTCTGAGCTTAAAATTAAAAATAAGTAAACGGTCTATTGCCCTAAGCCTTAAACAGTCGTCTCTTTCATCTCCCGCCATTTTCCTCTAATCTCTCTCGTCACTTGCTTGATTCGACACAGAGAATCGCGACAATGGGACGAGAAAACCGAGCAGAGATAGCCCTAAACCTCCTCCGAAGCAGGCTCTGTAATCCTAATTTCATCTTCAAATGCATCTCCGATTCTCCAGACAGCAACTACAGGTCCTATTTGATGATAATTTTTCTGAGAAATTTGATTTCGAATCGAATCTTATAAATGGATGCTAATGCTGAGAATTACAGCAAATTGAAGTACTTAGTATCGAGTTCAGTCACTGAGGCTTGCAACAACTCGGTCCTGCTTCTCGGTCCTCGTGGTTCTGGGAAAAATGCGGTATCGGATCTTAGGGTTTTTTCTTTCTTTCTCTAATTGATTTATTCGAGTGTTGATTTGATTGGTTGGTTTGTATTTAGGTGTTGGAGCTTGTTCTCAGTGATTTATTGCAGGAACATCCTGACATGATATCAGTGGTATGATTGTGTTTTAAATGAACTTTTTTTTAATTGTTGTTAAGAAATTTTTTATAGTTTATTTTTTGTATCATTTTTTACAGTCTTGAATGATAAGTGTCAGACATTAAGGACAATGTGGATAAGAAAGAATTGAAATTTTGAGTGATGTGTTTGTCATTTGTACTAAATTGGGCGTATTGGAATTAGAGAATTTTGTTTTTCATGTCCCAAACAATAAACAGTTTAAGATTTTACTATTTTCTCTCTCGGGATGTCTATGATTTCACGATTTGGATTTTGTTTCTTAGTTCTTCTCCTTCACCTAATATTGGGAGTAATTGCTCTCCCATCTTTAGTTCTGGTACACGTTACAATGCTATTAGAGGTACAACAGGTGATTTATATTTATGTGGATGATCAAACTCTAGACGCCACAATCCTTAATGACATTTGTTTTTTTTCAGTTGTACTTACTCTGCAATAGTTATCTTATTTCAGATAAAATTAAATGGGCTTTTGCACAGTGATGAGTTGATGACACTTGTGCTTTTAAGGTAAGAATCT
>JAYMTA010005268.1:0-11613 GCA_036897625.1 Pelargonium cotyledonis
GCCCCCTCTCTCTGTTGCTGGGCTTTGGTTCAGTTGCCGCCCGCCTCTGGCAGCTTTGCCGCCAGAGTTTCACTTTTGGTATCGCCAGGAGACGCTGGAGTCCAAGCAACGCGCCGTCTTCAGCCAGATCTGGGTCGGACCGGTAGTTCCTTAGTGTTTTTTAATTTGTTTCTTTAGTGGTCTGTCTTCCCTTGTTGAGAGTTTGTTTTTGCATATTTTTTAGTAGTTTAGGTATGTCTTCCCTTATTGGAAGGGGTTGCTATGGTGATTCACGGTCCGATACGGATAAGGAAAGATGGGGGAGGCCTGTCGGGGCTCGCGTTAGGGCCAGGATGTCAGGATTGATTTGCTATCTTGGAAAGTTTTGGTTGTTCTTGAGGTTCCTTTGACAAGTTTAGAGATTAATAATGTCTCTACATGGTTAGAAATTAGTGATGTACTGGCTAAAAATTATTTTGGTTTGTACCTCCATGTCTGGTTTCGTTCAGATTTGGTAACTATCATATGTACTTTTTTTTTCTAAATATTAATAAAGTGTTTTACCTTAAAAAAAAAAGACATTTATTTTGGGAATAAAGTAATTACTTTCTCACCCCTAAAAAAAGTAATTTCTTTCTCCATGGACTTGTACTGGTAAATGTTTATAATCACAGACCCAAGTTTAATCAGCCCAGCCCAAATTATTGCTTTACTAGCCCACTACTGGCTTCTACTTCTAGCAGTACTTATCATCTTCCTCGCGATCTCTGGTTCAGACATATGATGGAGTCTCTTTCCTCACTTCTCTTCCCTATCCCTCCTCTCCTTAAACCTCACAGACCCTATTCGCTATCTTCCAATTCCCATCAAACCCATTTTCGCTACACTACAAGAGCCACTCTGGTTCCTAAAAACCAGACTCCAAAGCTTCACCAAAACCATTTCCAGCCTCTCAAAACCCCTCCTTTTCTCCAAAATTTAGCAAAAACCCAGCTTTCTTTTGCCGTAATTGAGCTCCTGAATTCACTTCCCAGCTATGCCTCCGAAGCTGTTGTCTCAAATGAGCAAGTTTCGGACAGAATAGATTTGGAATATATATTGGTCTCTATTGATGATTTTTTCAACAGGTACCCATTTTTTGTTGCAGGCTGTACATTCATTTGGCTTGTTGTTCTACCTGTAGCTGAATATTACTTGAGCAAATTCAAGTTTATAACAGCCTACAAAGCATTTAGTAAGCTCAAGGAAGACCCAAATGTGCAGCTCTTGGATATTAGGGACAAGAAGAGTTTGGCGTCTTTGGGGTCTCCTAATTTGAAGATTTTGAATAAAAGTGTGGTGCATGTTGAGTACTCTGAGGAAGATGAAGATGGGTTCTTGAAGAATGTGCTGGAGAGCTTTCCTGACCCTGCAAATACCAGTATCTGTATACTGGACACGTAAGTGTGAGAACTTGATTTCGAAACTTTTATAAATGTAGCTCTTGTATGCGTCAATTTCCAGAGGCTTGCTTTACTTACAGAATTGAGTATTGGGTGAATTGGATAGTTGGAATTGATATGGTAATTGTGGACTGTACACTGGAGCAAATATAGAAGAAGAGACTGTGTTACAAATGCTTGTAGCTATAGAGTAATGGGAATTCAAATTGCAATTTTACGTGTCGTGTAAAGAAATGTGTACGTATTGTTTATGGAGGTTTGGTATTTAAATGAGCATACTTCAGTTTTGATTCAAAAACAAATTTGTGAATTTGATATCGCAAAGGCTAGATTGATATCTTTCACATTTGGCTTCTTGGCTAGACATTGTGAAACAGGTTTGTTGTCTACTTGTATTGTGCTAGCGAAGTATATACTTGGTTTATCAATCAAGATTTCTGCTCATATAACATTTTCCTCAGTTTTGTTCATGATTCTTGTCGAGATCTAGCTGCGTGTTAGCCTTAACTCAATGATTTTTTTCTCTCTCTATTTTGTTTTTGTTTTTGTTTTTTTTTTTCACTTGGAAACTAGGTTGCTTATTGGCCTTAATACAAATCAGATAGTTTTCTAGTCCTGCTGTAAGTTTTGACATGTTCTAAAATTTTGCTGGTCACATGCGCTTAGAAGCTAGTTAGTTCTTTATTATATTTTTTTGTTCCTTTTTTCTTAAATTTTATGCCTATAATTTCATTTTTATTTCCCCTTTTTGCGTGTAAGGTAGTTTGGATGACAACTCCATGAAGGTGGCTGAGTTATTGTCCAAGAATGGTTTCAAGATGGCTTATGCAATTAAGGGTGGGGTCAAAGGACCAAAAGGGTGGTTGGTATGCTACACTATCCTTTCTTCTTTGTTTTACTGTTCTTTGTTTGCAGTCTTCAGGCCTCAGTGGATTAGCCAAAAAAATTATATTTTCTTACTTCCTCCGTTCCAAAATGAATGTCTACATTTTTTAAGTTACATTTTTTTACTTCCTCTATTCCAAAATGAGTGTATTTTTATATTTTCTGTAAAAAATTATGGATAAGTTGGTTAGAAATGAACTTTCATGCATAACGAACTAACCAATTAGGAAAGTGGACAGTGGACACTCATTTTGTGACAAAGGGAGTAACATCTACTCATTCAAATACCATAGGACTTTATCTAAGAGAGTATGCTCACTAGAAACAAATGCTTCTTCAACTCCCATCAAGGATCTGTTGTTAACAATTTTAGGCGAAGCTTTTACCTATCACCGGATGAGTGGTGGTCAATTGTTCGTGACTCTAGAAATCCAGAAATTGGTGTCAGGATTTCTGTTCGTCTAGTAATGAAAGACCAAGCCAGTTTTTTTTCGTCCTTTGATTGACGTGCTTGGTAGAGCATGTGCAGAAAGGCGACCTTGATGTTCTGGGAAATTGTTTTAATCAGTTTATGTATTTACTTTCTTTTGCAGGCAATACAAGCAAATCTTTTGCCACCTTCAATGCATATTTCCAACAAAAATAAAACAAAACGAAAGAAAAAACTTGAGACAAATGGAGGGATTGTTCAACTAAGTGAACAAAAGGATCAAGCTTCCTCTCCTACAAATGGAGGGATTGTTCAACTTAGTGAACACAAGGATCAAGCTTCCTCTTCTACAAGTGTTCCTGTTGGAGAAAGCCAAAGGATAGACGTTGAACATGGAAACGAATCCACAAATTCCACCCCAGTTAAAATCTCCTCTAGATCATCTTCTCCTTACCCCAGTGTATGTTCTCTCACTCCGCACATTGTATTATATAAGCATGATGAGTTGGAAAAATACATCTGAAATATGAAAACATAAAAATAATTGGAGTGTGTTGCACAACTTAACTCAAATACATCTGAAATATGATACAGGAACAAACATAAAAATAATTGGAGCGTGTTGTGCAGCAAAATATCACTCATGTTATAGGATGGAGTTCTGCTTCAAAGTATAGTTTAAAGTTTCAACATATTTGAGTAGATGACAAGAATTTCAATACAACTGAAATGCTTGATTCTTGAGTAGCTCAATGAACAGGTTCTTTTACCAAAATAAAAACTGAAATTTGATGGATTCTTAATGTAGATTCAGTCTTTATATTTTTGAAGCAGCATGAAGCCATGAACACATCTCTTTTTTGCATTTTGGGTAATGACTTTCATTTGTTCTTTTTGGATGCAGTATCCAGATCTGAAACCACCATCTTCCCCAACTCCATCAAAGCCTCAGGTTTAACTTACACCTACTTGGCTCAAAGCCCATCATGTTCTTGTTTCTCTGGATTGTAATTAATTTATTCAATTCCATTTTTGTCAAGGTTCAGTTATGGTATATTATTTATGTAAGATAACCGACAATATTGAGGTCATTGCTAATTCTATTGTGATGGAACCTAACCTTTACCAGTATCAGCCCAAGCTACTTGTAATAAAGAAAATACATGTTATATTCAAGTTTTGCACCAGCTTTACTGGAGGACAAAAATACTCTTGTATGTATTTCAATTCTTTCCATACCATACAAATTTTCATCTGTATTTGCTAATATTATATGCAAAATAGAAGCTCATTGCTGGATAACACATAATAGTATTATCTTTAACTTGATGTCACAAGTGTGAACATTAGAAATAGTTTGCCACAACACAACTGAACAATACATTTCAATTGTGGCACAAACCGTCTTTTATTTTCAAACAAATCGATTTCAGACTGCCAAACATCATTTTCATGAGATATTAGTACATCAAAAGTACTTAAAAGTTGTGTGATAATAAGCTACCTAAGAATTAGAAAAAACTGTAAATATAGTATGTGCACCCCTATTACTCGCACCAGAGCTACATAATTCAGTCTTATAGAACTTCAACATTGCTATATATTCAATTATACAGAGACTGCTGTTTGAGCACGTCTAACTTCCTCCTAAGCACCATCGCCTTCTTCAGGGTTGTGAGCACATCTAGTATGCTCCTAAGCACCACCATCTTCTTCAGGGTTGTTAACTCGTTCACATTCATCAATCCATTCGCTGTATCTGCAAGATCATATATAGATTCATCAAAATCCATTCACTACAGCATGATTACACACACACGCACAGGTTGTCGGGACTTACACGTCTATTGGCTCTGATAAAGCTGCAAAAACAATGCGGAGAATGAGTCAGTTTATGAAAAGAGCATCCATAGACTATTGAGAAAATAAAATATAATATAAAATGACAAATCTTCATAATTCAAATGAATCTAATAGAGAGGACCCTCCTCAATCATCCATGGTTCAATTATTCAGGCAACTATATGTTTTCTATCACTATTTTTATATCAACTCCAATCTGAAAGAAAACCTAACACAAAGAAGAGCAATGGGTCCATCCTTTTCCATTATTAAATTGCTCCTCGAGCACACAAAAAAGGTCAATTCATAAAGCATCTAGTGTGTGTTAGTCATACTTATCTACATGTACATTAAGATCAAGGACTATGCATGCAAAATTAACATTTTGACCAGCATTAAAAACATACCCAAACATTCATACAAGGGAAAAACAAAGGCTTAGCAACATACCTGTGATGGTAGTGCTGAAACTTTCTTGGCATATCCCACATGTGGCTTCTCCAATCAAGTTCTTCATGTCACTGAAAGCAAGAAAAATTGTAAAGATGATTGGGAATAGATGAACAATAAAGTTAGTAAATGGGTTGCAGAAATATTTGCATCCAAAAGCTTCCCAGTTTCCAAAAACCATGAAGATCACCTCGTTATTTCTTCATTTCATTTTAATTCTCTCATCTTTTATCTTACGTACTCCTGAACTAGACCAGATAGTGCACTTTTGAACTGAATGTTCTGACTTTTCTTCAAGTCTTTAAGACCCAAATTCATTAAAGAAATTTATCACTTCTCAGAAGTAGTTAATGCGTACAAAATACAAAGGATCTAATAAATTCAGAATTTCCATATATACAGAGGATCTAATAAATTCAAAAAATTTATACGTTTTCCGTAGAAGGTGCTAAAATAAAATAAAAACAAAAACCAGCAAATATGCTTACATGCGGCATTCAACACTTGTGCCGTGGTTGCAGAAAGGACAGCTAAAGACAGTATCAAGCTTGTCCATCCGCTTCTTCGGAGGTGGCTTTGCCCTTGACTTCCTCTTCCCCATAGCTCAGATTTGTTTCTGAAAATAAGAACACAAATAAGCTACAAAAGTAGCACAAAATTATGAACTCCCACACTAACAAAATTCATTCAAACAACATTTAAGGCATAAAAGCACTCTACTAGGATAAACGACAAATAAGATATCAATTTCCCTTTCCCCTCTCCACGCCAAATAAAAGGCTCCGAAAGACAAACAATCACAATAGAAGGGCAAGATGAACCAAACAAATCAAACTAAAGTACTGCTTCTAACTTTATATCACAATTGAACAAGATTACGAAAACAAAAACAATTTGTATTCCCTGTCAACATTCTTCATTGATATATTATAGATTAAACCACACAAAAAATTAAAAAATCTTGTTGTTCAGTTCCCAAGGAAGGAAACTCATCGAACTAATAAATTTCCGATTCTCTTACATTCAATACAAAATCCATGAAATTTCTAACGAAACCCTAATTTCCATTCGTTTCGCTTCTGTAGTTTTCTAGAAGACCAAACAACCAATACATGAAAACCTACATAGAAAAATCGCTGACCTAAAAAATTGCAACAAAATCAGAAGGGAGAAAACCGTACCGAGATCAAGGATGAGATAGCAATCAGCGCCAACAAGCTAAGAACTGCAAATATAACCGAATTCAGATCAGAATCACAACAATTGACAAGAATAAAATCAGAATTCCTGCTTTATATAGAGAAAAAATAGGAGAAATCGATGAAATCGCCTCACCTGTGCACAAACCCTAAGCGATTCGGATTTGCCAGAATCGATGGGCGTGGTATATGCCATATAGAAGGAGACGGATGGATTTGCACCAGAGCCAGGGGTCATTGTCGGTGGATGCATTAAACGACGTCGTTTCATTTCTCCTACGTGCTTGCTGAATTGCCATCAAATAAAGTAGAAATATAAAAATCTAGCTAGATATAGAGCAAAGACAGTTCATACACGACAGGTCGTTCGTAGCCACGTAACGGATCTGGACGACAGGTCGTATCCGTATAATTTCTATAACCGTCAATTTTGCTTGTTTGTGTGTGATGGTTTTAAGGTTGAAGGAAACGAGAGTCCGATTCTTCACTGACCACAGCAAGCTGCGATTCCTCCATTGGCGAAGCCTCAGATTCAGCTACAACCTCGTAATTTCCGAAGGGTCTGGTTTCTTTTGTTTTTTTTTTTTGTGTTTTTTTATTTCTGATTTCAATCTTTCAGCTGCTGAAAATTTTCTTTTTTTTTTTTTCTCCTGGCAAGTTGGAGGCAATTTCAGTATTATTTTACCTGAAAAACTTTCAATTTCCTATGGTGGCTAGTTCTGGTTTAAGCTATGAGTATTTTGAAATTTCAAAGATCTTGCAGCATATGATAAGCATTAAGCAATTCCTTTTCCTGTGGCTATCAATTTGCAATAGATGAACTTGTACAGAATAGGGACTGTGTGATGACAAAATGAGAGAAAAACCCAGAGGAAAGGACAAAGAGCTCTCAAATTTTATTCGTTGGTGCCATGCTTTGGAAATAATTGTTATGCTTTGTAGTCCACTGGCTACCAAACATACTAGTGGTGTATGTGTTTCTTAAAGTTTTCAATCATGCATCAAGAATAAGTGATAAGTTAGTTCTAAATTATATAGAGTTAGCCCTTAATGTCCATTTTATCCTTATACTTCTTGCATTCGGCTGTGACAGCTTCAATCGAGTAATTAGTCATGAATATTACATCTTGGGATGGAACCCTATCGTCCAGTGATTTCTATCTTGCTGCTTGTTCTCTTGTTGAGAAATGGGAAAAGGCCAACCCTGATTCTCCTCCATGGTCATGGGTCCCTAATCCAAGACAACCATGGGTTGCTTCTCGTGAGGTTGGTTCTGTCAGTTGTTTTTGTTACCCGCAGTTTTGATCAGTTCATGCTCTAAAGTTATCTATATCTCTCAGGTGGAGGGATATTTATCTATGGAGAATGTATGTCGTCTTAGGTCAAGTGAGGTTTGGGCCTTTGCCTTTCTATAAAATGAAGCCCCGTCTCCGTAGAGCTAAGTTGATTTTACAGCTATCATAATGTTTCATTCAGGAAGATCACGAAGAAGGAAGTTGCAATGAGGAAGAAGAGACGAGCTGCTCTGACAGGGAAGAGGCCACCGATAGTGCCACGTTGGTATATTGTTTTTTTCTTTTTTCTTCACTGTCGTGGTTCTATCTTGAGTTCATAATCAGACTTGGATATTGTTCATTAATGCCGAAAGTATAATTTAATGACCATTTGTCCTCTACTTCTTGTGTCATTCACTACATTGATCGTGTTCTTGTTTTATGTGCAAGATCCTGAGCAATCACCATGAAGTGCAGCACTACGATTTCCACATAGTGTACAGTGCTTCTTTTAGGGTTCCAGTACTATATTTCCGTGCATATCGCAGTGGTATGTTTTTCTCATTGTAACCAAATGATATAGTGTGTGATAGTAGAACATTCCAATTGCACCATTCATGTACCCTAGTTGTTTACCCAATTGTTCACATAAGATACGGGACCTGCACTAATTCATCCCCCCGGTGCACACCAGTTGTGCATGTGAGTCATAGACATAATGTGTATTTTGACAACTTCAGTGAGTTCTTATTAATATATGCTGCTAATTGCCTGATTTAGCTAAACTGTAACTTCAATGCTTCATATATGATTTACCAAATTAAGTGTCATGTACTTGCGTTGTTTATTATAGTTAAACAAAATGCAACGAATGCCTCCATCCATCTGTGAACAGATTTATTTTGTGAAGCATATGCCTCCGGTACTGTACTAATTACTTGTGTTGAAGTATATAGATGGAGAACCAATGGTATTGGAGGAAATTGAGAAGGACCTTCCTGCCTGCTCTTCAAGAGTGTTGTTGGAATCAAAGTGGACATTCATAACTCAGGAGGTTCCGACATTTCCCTAATTATCTCTATTTTCTTTCCTCTTCTTTTCTTTTCCATGATTGCTACTTTAGTATATAGATAGTTACGTACTTACCTTGATAAGGACTAACCAAGTAGTAACTTATATAAAATGGTTAGATCTGAAGCTAATTTGTCGCACCTTTGAAATATCATCAATTATAGGAGCATCCCTACATGAACCGTCCATGGTACAAATTACATCCATGCGGGACCAGCGAGTGGATGAAGCTGCTTTTCCTCGGTGATAATTCTCAAGCTAAGCACGGTGTGGCGATTGAGCTATATCTGGTGTCGTGGCTTTCAGTTGTTGGGCAAGCTGTTGGTCTTAGAATCCCTCTTGAAATGCTGAGCAACAATAATAACAATCAGTTGTAGCTGTTACTTTTTAGTTGTTAGTTAATTACTGTCTCACTTGGTTATAAGAAGCTTCTATTACTTGTTGAACAGCTTTTGTGTCTCCATATTATTCCTTTTATTTTCTACTCCATAAATTACAGTAACAAATGTTGGGGTGTGCATGTATTCTTGTAAATCACAAGAAAGCTAATGACATGAGTTGATAAGAACTTGAACACTGCAATTTGCAACAAAGCTTTGATAACATTAATGAATAATAATATTACAACATCAACTATCCAACCAACCAAAGTTGAGATGGCCGAGTTGGTCTAAGGCGCCAGATTAAGGTTCTGGTCCGAAAGGGCGTGGGTTCAAATCCCACTCTCAACAATCATTTTTTCATGGGCCTGACTTGGCCCATTTATTAAAGCCCAATTTCAATTTACTCTTCAATATATATTTTTTTTTCTTCCAATTTCATTACAACATGTAGTGGCCATACAAAAATGGTAGCAAAATCAACACATTGTGGTTTGTGGATAATATAGATAAGGTGAGAAACAACATCTCATCCAATGAAATGCTAGCAAATATTGACACCTCATCTTAACAGCCACAGGTTTCAGAGCATTAGATACACTCAGCTCTGTCAGGAAAATCTAACATCATCCTCCATATTCTTCTTCCTCCTATATTTTTCTGCACATTGCTCTCTCTGTGAAGGAGCTTCTGAAGTTACAACAATGGCAGCTCCAATGGCCAGCCAGCTCAGGAGCAGCTTTGCTCCATCCCTAACAAGATCCATCATGCCCAAGGGCATCTCTGGCTCTCCCTTCAGATTCTCTCCTTCCAAGAGGACCTCTTGCTTCACTGTCAAAGCCATCCAGTCTGACAAGGCAAGTATCTATTCAATTGCTTACAAAAATCTATTCAAATGGTCATTGTACTACCAAGAGTCAATCAAATTGATTGGGTGTCACATTTGTTTTGTTTAGTTTAGACTTTAGATCTTGAGTTCAAGTGTAATTGAGTGAGTCAATGGTTGGATATGTCAATATAATTCATAGAAGTAGGAAAGAATTATTTTGTGCATGTGTTTTAATATTGTACTCTTTTTGCAACATTTACTGGTAAAATTATATGGGTATAATACCGATATAGAGTTACGTTAGCTAAACTAATAAGGCGATCCGTTTTCACAAATTCACTTCGGTACAAGTGATTTTAAACAAGGAGTCATCGTCTAGTGACTTTCTCAAATAAGTACTTTGTTTCTAGTAGAAGTTATGAATTTAATGTTTAATTTGTGTAAAACTATGGTGCAGCCAACATTTCAAGTGGTTCAGCCAATTAACGGCGATCCGTTCATCGGAAGCCTCGAGACACCGGTGACCTCGAGCCCGTTGATCGCGTGGTACCTGTCGAACCTCCCCGCATATCGGACGGCTGTGAACCCACTTCTGAGGGGAGTGGAGGTGGGCCTGGCCCACGGTTTCCTCCTAGTGGGCCCATTCGTGAAGGCGGGCCCCCTGCGGAACACAGAGTACGCCGGCGCCGCCGGGTCTCTGGCCGCCGCCGGTCTTGTTGTGATACTGAGCATCTGCTTGACCATGTACGGAATCGCATCGTTCAACGAAGGAGATCCGTCCACCGCCCCGTCGCTGACTTTGACCGGCCGGAAGAAGCAGCCGGACCAGCTGCAGACCGCCGACGGGTGGGCCAAGTTCACCGGAGGGTTCTTTTTCGGAGGAATCTCCGGCGTCACCTGGGCTTTCTTCCTTCTCTATGTTATTAACCTTCCTTACTATGTTAAGTAAATTTGGGGCATGTTTGTGTGGTGAAGTCAAATACTTTTGGAATGTAATTGTTGTATAAACATGTTGGAATTTGAATCAAGAGAGTAATTGTTGCAAATGTGCATGTTGATTGATCAAGCTTGTTGATTACCAATTTATTATATGCATGTGTTCTTATGTTATCTCGTTAAATATTGAATACAAATTGTGCACACAAGGACCAATATTTTGCACAAACATATGTCTGCTCTTGTGACTTTGAAGTTGGGAGGTGTTCGGATCGGATTGCATCAAATTTGTTTGAGTTCGTACTTTAAAGTGTAACTAGTTTTTAACCCGGCTATGCTCGGGTTTGTGTCTTATTTTAAGATCCACTTTTATATTAATGAACTAATATTAATTTGTGGGATGATTAATGTAAATGTTGTATATCTCATGCACCTCCTCCATGAGTTATAGTTCAAATTTTCAGGTATGCAGAAATTATGTTCATTACCCAACCAATAATTTATATTTTGGTCAATTTTAATTTATATGTAATATTAAATTGTAAAAATATTTTTGTTGATTTTCGAAGTAACAATGTTTATCACTTTCTAAAAGGACTGTCATTCTAAATCGCACCCCACAAATCTCACCTCATACTGTATATATGTATATTAGATTACAATTAGTAATCTATTATACATGAAGATCTAATATATCATCAAAATTTACGATATTCATGTTACATAATTAGAGTTTACTAAACATACACACACATCATCATCGTCATCTTCTCAAAAAATTTATATCATCATTTTACATGCTAAATATTAGTTTATTAATGAATATAATTACTCAATATTAGAGAAAATTTAAGAGATTTTTGGTTTGTGGGGGAAAATAAAGTATTTTAAGTAAT
>JAYMTA010005269.1:0-11612 GCA_036897625.1 Pelargonium cotyledonis
ATGAAATATCATGTATTATCAAAATTTATTTTACGTTTGAATTTAATTTGAAATTTACCATTTAAAATGTTGTATTTAGAATAAAAATATAATATTTGGGAATCATTAAATAATAAGATTTTTTTAACCAAATAATAAGATAAGTGTTTTCATTGGGGTCCGGCCAAAGTCCCACCTTTTATTAGTGAATTCCTTAAAGAAAAAATAAATATTTTCATTTGAAATATAATGTTTTAGACAACTTTTATTATTTTTTGAAATTGTTTTAAGTATCTACACATTTTATTTGAATCAAATCTAACATTACACATAAAAATTGGTTACAATAAACTATAAAATATTGAACAAAGTTACAAGGTGTTTGTAACAATAAGAAGCATGAGTAATGTTCAGCAAAAAAAAAAAGAAGTAAACAATTGTTTGGAAGAAGAAAAATAATGCATATTAATAGGGGAAGGTGGTGTGGGTTGGGCGGTTAGCAGGGACGGATGCACAACCAACACTTTGGGGGCAGCTGCCCCAGTGAAATTTTTTGTTTCAAAAATGCACCACTAATTTTTATAATTTTTCATGTTTGTTTCACTGTATTTTTATATTTGTCCCCACTAAAATGTTCAAAAAATTATATTATTGCCCCATTTAAAAACTTGTTTGATTGAAACTAGAACCTAAGACTTGAAAAATTATTTTATCCCCGCTGAATAAAATTTCTGAATCGGTCCCTAACGGTAAGTGGTTTGGTGAAACCATAGTCACTATTCAAAATGTATAACTTTTTAAATATTGGAGCTTTTAGAATATATCTCAATATATTTAAACCAAAATGTATAATGACAAAAAAAACTCCTTCAATTTTATCTCATCAACCCCAGGGGTGACACGTAGCGCTTCGAAGATTATGGTATTACACGTTGGCGTTTATGATTGGCTGTTGTCGGAGAACCGGTGCGCTGACGTGGACGTCGCTGTCAGAAGAGCTCCCTAGAGGACACCAAAAAGAAGTGGGTAGTGATGGCTTAATCACTTCGTGACATGCCTTGATTAGAGTGCCACTTCACTTAAACCCCCACTTTCTTATCTTATTCACTGTTATGCCACTGCTGTTTTCTGAACTACTCTCTTTACCTTGTACTCTTCTTTTTGGTTCATTGACGATTTTGCCCTGCATTCTCTGCTTTATTTCCATTCGTGCCGAAAATCTTGTCCTTTTTCCCTCCAATGATTTCCTAAAACAAAGAATCACAATGGGAGAATGAAGAATCCAACTTGGATGTGAAATTTACTGCTTCCTCCGTCTCAAAATGAGTGTCTTGTTTTCATTTTTTTTGCAAAAATTAAGAATTACAAGATAATTTAGTGTATTTTCAATATAATCATCACTTTCTCCACCTACACTCTATGTGCATCTATGTGCAGATTTGCCAATGTGCATAAGTGATAAGGGTAATATGGGAAGAATATTAATATAATAACATAAAAATAGAAACAAGACACTCATTTTTGGACAAAAAAATTAGACAAACAAGACACTCATTTTGGGACGGAGGGAGTATCAATTTTGAAACGTCCATTATATAGTTTCATTTGCATTATTACA
This sequence comes from Pelargonium cotyledonis, assembly GCA_036897625.1. Classification (NCBI taxonomy): domain Eukaryota; kingdom Viridiplantae; phylum Streptophyta; class Magnoliopsida; order Geraniales; family Geraniaceae; genus Pelargonium; species Pelargonium cotyledonis. The sequence goes on from JAYMTA010005269.1 coordinate 1,598, forward strand.
TGTAACTCGCCTCATATATTTCTTCACCGGTAGACTAGATTCGTTTTTTTACTGGTAATAGACATACGCATGCATGTACAATCGATGCCATTTTATGTCAACATTTTCTCATGTGTAATTGTTTTTCTTCCACATAATAGACATACTCGTGCCTGTACAGCTGCAAACACGCAAAAGATCACTCGGTGAGACAACATAAACAGAATCGGTCATGTTTGGATAAAAACAACCTATAGTATCATGTGAATGCAAAATTTTAATAATTGCGAAACTCATAATAAATCAGACTTTTCACTACTAAAAGATCAACCTTATCAACAAAGTTTTATATGCAGCATTATATGTACTTGATTTCTTTTATATTTATCCAATATGAGACTCATTTCACATGCTTTAATATTTACTCTAGACTAAACTAATTTTATGCTCTTGCACATTATAAGTATGTCATATTAATATTAAAGATTATTGCATCAGATACTAATTAACACTATATTTAAATAAGAGAGTATTCAAAGTAAGTGAAGTTCTTTTGTTTATACATGAAAATGGTAATTAGTCCTCATGGGGCATATGTGTTATAGTCTAATTTAGGAGAAAAAGGAGATACACTAAAAAGCCATAGGTTAGGAAGGTTGGTTACAACTACATATATTGTAATGTAGCATAAAATGTTATTTTATCCATGTATGGATTTTACTTTATGTGTCACCAAACAAGACTACTACTACTAGTAGTAGTATTTATTTACTTTTGGCGCCTAAATTGTATCCAATTGAAGCCAAACAATGGTTTTGGGGTGAGAAAATGAATGCACAAAACCCTGCAACCAAACAGTGCCCTTGGATTCGATAAGAGAGAAAAAACATAATAACACCTTGAGAGGTTCCTATCATGGGGCCATTTTGGCCTATTCACCTACTCTTTGACTCCTTGGTGGCTTCAGTGGCAATTTCGTAAAAGTGTGGGGGCATCCGGTTCTATTTCGCCAGAAAAAGTAAGATTGGTTTGCCATTGGTTGAAATTACAGTCTCATGCAAAGGGTAATTTTGTCAATGCAAAGTACAGCCATACAAACGCAAGAGTTAACGACTTGGCGTGTAGAAGTTGTCTACTGGGTAATAATGGATGGTTGGAGAAATGAAAATAAAAGAAAGTTGTGTGTATAAACAAATAATTATAAAAGTAAAAGAAGTGAATTTTATTATGAAATATGCCTTTTTTTGCCCTTAATTTGTATTTATTATGAATAAATTAAGAATATTTATGAAGAGAAGTATATAAATTTGTGGGTAATTTAATTTATTTTGGTGGATGGTATGGATAGAGAGATAATGGGATGTGCTAGCAAACATTTTCTACCACCATATTCTTATTCATCTTCTTCTTCAAATCTTTGTTTCTTCTGTCTTGACACACAAATTCATCTTTCTTGATTGATTTCCATGAATCCAATCTTCACAGCTTCTTCATTTTCTTTCACAAGCTCCAATTTCTGCAATCCTTATAGTGCTGCTTCTGTGAATAGATCTCTGCACCTTGAGAGTCAAACCTTAGTGACACCCACATGCTTGATTTTCTTCTTGTTTGATTTCAGAATTTAAGGACTCTTGCTTTTCTTTGCAAGATTCTGATTTGATAAGCTTTAGTTTTTTGGAATCTTTGTTGTGTAGTTCCTGGGTTTTGGTTGGTGAACAGGATAAAAATCAAATTCTGTTGAGAATAAGAAACTCAGAATCTGGGGGATTCTTTTATTCTTTATGTGGGTTTATGTGAATTTCTTATCTTCCTCAATTTTTGGGTTAGTCTAGTCTCCTCCTCCTCTCTGCAATCTGAGAAGAAAATTGTATTTATTTTGGTGGATAAGACAGCATCTTCTCACAACATCACCTACTTTTCAATCTACTTGTTTGTAGTGAATTTGGAAGTGGGGGGTGGGTTCTTCTTCATTCACTCCTAGCCATTTGCTTCTTCTTCAAGTTCAGATTTTCAAAAAAAATAAAAATAAAAAAATCATCTTTTCTATTGGGTGTTGGTTTATATAGACAGTTTCTGTAGATTTGGTAGTGGGTGTCTCTCTGGAAAGTAGCTATTAGGCAGGAAGCTCAAATCTACTCCAACTGGTTACTGTTTGTGGTTACTTTGTTTTGGTTACTGTTTTGGATGAGTTTGCTTCATGTGTTTGGGTTTGGGTTAAAGGTGGGGCATCTACTTTGGATGCTATGTTGGTGGATCTTTTCTGTGATTTCCATGAACTGGTTCATTAATGGTGGGATTATGGACACCAAGGCTGGTCTGCTTGGTCATGGTGGCAGGGTGTTGCTCAAATGGTGGGAGATAATCTCAGGTAGCAGTTGTAAGATCCATCATCACTACTATCAACTATTTGGGTCCAAGAAAATCCCAAAATATTGGTGGAGGAAGCTCTTGATTGGCTGGGTAGTTTTTTGGATCCTGGCTTCTTTGACTCTCTTCTTGTACATGAGCTCACAAGCTTCTGAGAAGAGGAAAGAGACCCTGGCAAGTATGTGTGATGAGAGAGCTAGAATGTTACAAGATCAGTTTAATGTGAGCATGAACCATATCCAGGCCATGTCTATTTTGATCTCAACCTTCCACCATGGCAAGAACCCATCTGCTATTGATCAGGTAATTTGATCCTCTCCTAAATCTGACTGTTCTAGGATAATACATCAACTATGAATTCATGATTTTCCTCCAGTTCTTAGCTTCTTGATTGCCTTTGTTTCTCAAATGGGTATTCGATCTAGAACACCATATTTACTACTAGAATTGAGCTGTTTGATTGTTATTTCCCATGCAAAACCTGTTCCTAGGTGTAATTTTTTCAAATTAGCGTATGACTGAGTGGTGTATCAGTTCCAAATGTTGGAATTTACATTGGATTTTTGGTGGGAAAGGAAAATTGGCCAATTTAGTTTCGTCTAGACCCAGATCTGAGTTCTTAATCTTCAATTAGATGTTTCTAATAGTAAAACGAACTTACTTTCCGAACAGAGAACATTTGCGAAGTACACTGAAAGAACTGCTTTTGAGAGGCCCCTCACAAGTGGTGTGGCATATGCTGTAAGGGTGCTCCACCCTGAAAGAGAACAGTTTGAGAAGCAACAGGGGTGGACTATTAAGAGGATGGACACCTACGAACAAAATCCAGTTCACAAGGATGACCATGCTCCGGATGTCTTGCAGCGATCCCCAATTCAGGAAGAATATGCCCCCGTTATCTTTGCACAGGATACCATTTCGCATATAGTTTCTTTTGATATGCTGTCGGGGAAGGTGAGTCCTGTTCCATCTTCTAAGTTGTTCTGTTAATCTCTTTTACATTTGTAAACTAGACCCAATATTTATCCTCATTTTGATGAATCAGGATATTCATCTTATAGACATTTATACTTCCTTTTGTAGTTTTAAATTCACCACTTCTAATGACCTAATAAAAATCTATAAGCTAATTGGCCTTCTTAATATCCGATGCAGTTGTACTACTGATTTCAAGAATTCTCTGTATATATCGTGCATCATAAAACTCCTATATTTAAGTCTTCAAAACTTGTCTGTCTACAGGAGGACAGAGAGAATGTGTTGCGAGCAAGAGTTATAGGAAAGGGGGTTCTCACTGCTCCATTCAGGCTACTAAAAACAAACCGCCTTGGCGTTATATTGACATTTGCTGTCTACAAAGTGGACCTTCCTTCAAATGCAACCCCAAATGAGAGGATACAAGCAACCGATGGGTATGTTGTTACTCAACAATATCATTATGATTGAGAGTACCTTGATTATCATGAAATCATCTTATTCCTGTATGTAATCTTTATCTTGCTTAAGAAACTAGGTCAAAAAGAGGGAACATCTCTAATATTGTTATTTTCTATAAGCAGATATCTTGGCGGAGTATTTGATATTGAATCACTTGTGGAGAAGCTACTTCAACAGCTTGCCAGCAAACAAACTATCTTGGTGAATGTGTATGACATCACTAATCAATCTCAGTCAATCAGCATGTATGGTTCAAATGTATCAGAAGATGGATTGCAGCATGTTAGCAGCCTTAACTTTGGGGATCCATTCAGAAAGCATGAGATGCGCTGCAGGTGATTAATAGCTACTGTCTATTAGCAAAGGTCTGATATAGGCCTCCTAGATTGTGATTCGCTATCAATCACAGTATCAGATAAGAAAACAGTGAAAATTCAGTAATTTGATGCTTCCACCTCTCCATGTCTTGATTTGCTGTGCTGTGATTGGTGCGAATCAAATTGATATTCCTGTATCTGAGAGGAGCCAATTCTTGTTTTTCTTTATATTTAAATTATGTTTGAGATGCAAATTTTTGAAATGGGTGCACAAATCAAGGTATTTTTTTTTTCTCAACCCAGATTCAAGCAAAAGCCACCTTGGCCATGGCTGGCTATTACAACATCAATTGGCATTCTTGTCATTGCATTTCTGGTTGGTTATATATTCCATGCAACTGTGAATCGAATTGCCAAAGTTGAAGATGATTACAATAAGATGACAGAACTTAAAAAACAAGCTGAAGCTGCTGATATCGCAAAGTCACAGGTACTTAGCTAGTTTAATTTACTTGGTTAAATTTTATTTAGGTTTCACTTATTATTTATCTATGTCTGACTAAACTTTGACCTTCTGTAGTTTCTTGCAACTGTGTCTCATGAGATCAGAACTCCAATGAATGGTGTTTTAGGTGGGTGGTTTGACTAATGTCCTTTCAACCTCATCTACTCATGGCTTAATATTTTCATTTGAACAAGTAGCAGCATGGTAGTGACAGTCTCGTTATGTTAATTTTCAGGAATGTTGCATATGCTTATGGGCACAGATTTAGATGTAACTCAACAAGATTATGTTAGAACAGCACAGGGTAGTGGGAAAGCTCTAGTTTCACTTATAAATGAGGTTTTGGATCAGGCAAAGATTGAATCTGGTAAACTTGAGCTTGAGGCTGTGAGATTTGAACCGCGGACAATCTTGGATGATGTGCTGTCACTCTTTTCGGGAAAGTCTCAGGAAAAGGGAGTAGAGGTAATAATTAAGTCTCTACCTTCTCATCATGTGTCATTTCATCATCTCATTTCGAATTTTCTAATAATAAAACATTGTTTGGGGAAGAGCAGTTAGCAGTCTACATCTCCGATCAGGTTCCTCAATCTCTAATAGGCGATCCGGGAAGATTTCGGCAAATCATCACCAATCTCATGGGCAATTCTATCAAAGTAAGTAACCAACGGCTTTATATAATAAAGTAGAAAATTTTCTGGGCTCTAAGTTATTGGAATATGCTAGTTATTTCCATAATTTAACCTACTTATATTGTTTAATACCAAGTGAGTATCAGGTACTTGAACCGGTTAAAATCTGTCACCCGTTAATGTTGCCTATAGAGAAACAATGTAAAATCATAAGAATCTATTTAGTGTTTACGTCTTTATGTGAAGTAGGGTTAATCATGTTATTTAAATGTTGTGCCTTGTGATTGAAATCATTCTACTTCTATATATCTTGAGAAGAAATAATCTAGTAGTGGATTATAATGAATTTATGTTCATAGTTCAGTAATTTATTGTTCAAACCTTGCTAGAGGCAAATTGGTAGTATCATGCTAGAAATCTATTTTTAAAATTGACCCATATGGCAGTACTATCTTTGAGGAAGTCCAAAACATTTTTTAAGCTATGTTATGCCAATTTGTACATATAGCATTGAAACTGACTTCGTGTTCTTGACAGTTCACGGAGAAAGGACATATATTTGTTACTGTCCATCTTGTGGAGGAGGTGAAGGACTCAATAGAAGTTGAGACAGAATCATCATCAAAGAACACCTTGAGTGGTTTGCCAGTTGCAGACAGACGCCGTAGCTGGGAGGGATTCAGGACTTTCAGTCCAGAAGGTCCACCTTATCCCATCTCATCATCGTCTGACCTTATTAATCTAATTATATCAGTTGAGGATACAGGATTGGGGATCCCTTATGAAGCCCAATCGTTCATTTTCACTCCTTTCATGCAAGTGGGGCCATCTATATCCCGAACACATGGGGGCACTGGTATTGGGCTAAGCATAAGCAAGTGTTTGGTTGGCCTCATGAATGGAGAAATCGGGTTTGTGAGCAAACCTAAGATAGGATCAACTTTTACATTTACTGCTGTCTTTAGCAGTAGTTCTTCCAGTGCCGGTGAGTACAAGAGCCAGCCAATGAACAGTCAGTCTAGCTCTCTTTTCTCAGAGTTCCGTGGTATGACAGCAGTTATTGTGGATCCCAGACCTGTCCGAGCCAAGGTGTCGAGATATCATGTCCAGCGCCTTGGGATTCATGTTGAAGTAGTTTCTGATTTGAACCAAGCTTTATCTAGCGTAAGTAAAGGAAGTACAGTCGTTAATATGCTCCTCATCGAACAAGAAGTTTGGGACAAGGATTCAGAATTCTCAGCTCTCTTTGTCAGTAGGTTAAGAAACATTGACCGCGGTGTTCCCCCAAAATTGCTCATCATAGCTAATTCTGTCAATTCTTCCAGAACGAGTGCCATAACTTCCAGCATATATACCCCAGCTATTATCATGAAGCCTTTGAGGATAAGTATGCTTGCTGCATCTCTACAGAGAGCTCTTGGTGTTGGGGACAAGGGAAATGGCCGCAACGGGGATCTGTCCACTTCCTCTCTCCGAAATCTTCTTCGTGGAAGGAAAATACTGATCGTAGATGACAATAATGTGAACCTCAGAGTAGCTGCCGGTGCTTTGAAGATGTATGGAGCTGAGGTTGTGTGTGCAGACAGTGGGAAAAAGGCAATCGCACTGCTTAAACCACCCCATCACTTTGATGCCTGCTTCATGGATATCCAAATGCCCGAAATGGATGGGTAAGCCTATTATTTTTTTATTTAAGTTTAACTGTTTTGTAGTTATGATAAAACTGTTGATTATTTGGATGCATTATTTCCTACTTGTTATTTGAGGCATTGTCTACTATATTATATTGTCTTGCAATAAATATGCTGGGGTGAATTATTAGTTATTCATTTGTTAGTTCATTAAAGAAGGCCAAGAGGGTGCAGCTCAAGCTCTTCATTTACATATGATTAACGGCTTTTACTTGTTTCTGAATATGAATGTTATTATGCCTTCCCCTCAGGTTTGAAGCTACTAGACGAATTCGGGACATGGAGCAAAAAATCAACAATTCTATTTCCGCGGAAGCTTATGAAAATGTTTCGAATTGGCATTTACCCATCTTGGCTATGACGGCAGATGTGATCCAGGCTACACATGAAGCATGCCTAAGGTGCGGAATGGATGGATATGTTTCCAAACCATTTGAAGCTGAACAGCTATATCGTGAAGTTTCACGGTTTTTCCAATCAGCTTCTAATGGAGATCTATAGGGAGGACTTAAATTGAAGGCTTGCCGCTGACAAAAGCACATGCTCAAGCTCCCGTTTCCTTGGAACCCTTTCGAATGATTAAATGGGTGCATAATACATCCCAAAAGTAAGTTTTCTTAACAGTCAGAACTTTAGCAGCCCAGTTTATAACACTCTCTCCGTCTCAAAATGAGTGTCCTTTCTATTTTGGGAAAGATTTAGTTTGGGTGATATATTTACTATTGGGTCCTCATGAACTTATCACAAGAATATTGTTGACAATTCATGCATAATCAACTTTCTAAAAAAGAAAATAGCACTCATTTTGAGACGGAGGGAGTGATAGTTTATAGTATAGAACAATATTTTAAGAAACTAATGCATTCACATTGAACGTAGAGTCAACAATTTAGAACAAGACAACAAGTGTTTACCAGACTTGTTACACGCATGAGTTCTGCATGTTCTTACTAGATTGTTAACTTCTTGCCGTATTTGAAATTCTTCAGGGGAAATAAATTTTGTGTGACGAGTGTATATAGAAGCCGAGCATAATTGCTGGGAGATTGAGTTTTCTTCATTCATCGTACTTTTGTTGAGCCATATATATGCACAAGTCATTTCTCCTTGTAAAGCTCATCTCATTTCCGAGCCTGTCATCTGGGTCGACAACTTTTTGCGTCATCCAAATGCCTGGAAGACTGCCTTGAAGTACTACTTGGAAATGCGGAGGAGAAACTTATTGACTTGGATGTATCATAAAATCTTGCGGGTTTGCGCCTTCTTCCCCATGTAATAGATATAGAACTGCAAAATGTGTGTTTATAGAAACTGATTCAGATAAGGTAGATTAGATACCGCATCTGTGTGTATATATTACAACTGCAATAAACATCCAACCAATCCAATGTTTTTATTGAACTAAGCTGTCATGGATTGTTTTGTACTCATGGATATGATCTGGTTGTACATTTCTCATCTGTTTCTGGGCCTAATACCATACCACAAAAGAAATAGGAATTGTTATTGATCGTTCATTGAGATTTTCCACTTTCTGTATCTAGGGTTGTTTTGCTCAACTATTGGATTATTAAGCGCTATTGACATGGGTTGTTCCAGACTTAGAGTTCTATGTGTTATATCGAGTTCGAGTATCAGGAAATACAAATATTTTAAAACATGATAACTTAATAAGGAGAGTTTTTCCGCCCACCCGATTGAGGATTAATTTGAATAAGATACGACTTAAATGTGTCTTAACAGAAGAAAGTTTCAATTTTATAGTTTGACAAGAATGGGCCTAACCTGAGGCCCAATAATATGCTGAAAACCTGTTGATCTCCGATGAGCCTTACTTGAGGCCCAATAATAGATTGTATCTTAATTGTGTACGTAACTCTAGTGCGTGTGAGTGAGTGTATAAATAAAAAAATACTAATATTTTATTGATAAAAAAAGAAAAGAAAAATTGTCTTCGGTTGTGTCTACATTTTGCTCTCTCCAGGCTACAGAGTCGCGTCAGTGTTAAGCGAAAGAGCACGAACGCAGAGAAGCAGAGGAAGAGGAAATCGAGTTTGGGTGGAGAAATGGATCCAGACGCAGTGGCCAAGGCTTTTGTGGAGCACTACTACTCCACCTTCGATGCCAATCGCGCCGGATTGGCCAATCTCTACCAGGAGGGGTCCATGTTGACCTTCGAGGGCCAGAAGATCCAAGGCTCCCAGAGCATTGTCGCCAAGCTCACCTCCCTCCCCTTCCAGCAGTGCCAGCACAGCATCACCACCGTCGACTGCCAGCCCTCTGGTCCCGCCGGCGGCATGCTTGTTTTCGTCTCTGGGAACCTCCAGCTCTCCGGCGAACAGCACGCTCTCAAATTCAGTCAGGTTTACTCGCTAACCTTCGGTTTTCTCTTTAGTGTCTGTCTGTCGCTCTCTGTGGTTGTTGCGAGATCGCCCTTCGTTTTTTGTTAGGGTTTCAGGGTTTCCAGTAGTGTTCGCATTGATCTGTTGGTGATCTATCCATGATAATTGAATCATCTATGTTTCGGACTGAACTGCGAATTGATCTAATTCGGAATTGAGCCTGAAGTTCTTTTTCTGATCGAAGTTGAAATTCGGTGGAACGTTTTGTATCTCTTTGATCAAAGATGAATTTTCGTGTTAAGAGTGTATCAGTCTGATGCTTGTTTCTATAGATCTAGGACGTTTCCCGATTTATCATTGATTATGATCTCTCCAAGTCAATGTTCCTTGTTTTATTTCTGATTACTGTGGATTTATTAATTCTGTGGTTGCTAACTTGTGTGCTTTGTCTTGATGATTAACCACAGCTACTTGAATATACGTTAAATTTGGTATGATGTAGCTATGTTAGTCTTCTTTCATATTGAGTGCTGTGTGCAGAATTTGTGCTCTTTTACTGATTTACTCAATCACGAATGGTGGGGCTTCTCTATTTTAGTAATAGTATATGTTTCTTGTTAGAATTCTAGAATGTCACTCTCTCCCATGTTTATTAAGTACTCCCTCCGTCCCAAAACGAGTGTCTTGTTTCCATTTTTTACAAAAATTAAGAATTACAAGATAATTTAGTGTGTTTCCAATATAA
>JAYMTA010005270.1:0-11608 GCA_036897625.1 Pelargonium cotyledonis
AACACATCAAATTATCGGATTATGTTCGTGTCAAGTTTCGAGTGCTCGTGAGTTCGAATCCAAGTTGTCGGCTATATTTATGTCTAATGTTATGTTGCGTTGTATTATTATATAATTTATAACATAAATAAAAATTAGACAGCGACTCACGATTTCAAACATGCAAAGTTAAATTATTTTTAAATTGATAAACAAAAACATTTATGCATAATAGTTACTTTATGAGACATACAAAAAATAAAAATGAGTAGTGAAAAAATGAGTTTTCTATTTAGAAAACTTAAAAAAACTGTTTTCATTTTCAAGCTACTTCGATTTTCTAAATGGAAAACTGTGCAACTAAACAAATTTTTTAGTTTTTCACTTCTTAGAAAATAGTTTTCTGAAAAACTGGAGTAATCACTCTACAACTAAACAACCACTTATATTTTCCACCTCTTCGTTGGTCACTATATACAAAAACACATTTACTTGCTAGTGCTCACCTAAAAACAGAGCAACAATAACAAAGTCCTTTGCTTCTTGGTTTGCAGAACCAATCATGAAATTTGGGAAGAAATTTGTGTCACAAATGGTGCCCAAATGAAAAGAAGCTTACATGGACTATGATTTTTGAGAACCTGAAGTGCAAGAATTTGAGGCAGAGATGAACTCGAGTCTAGGATTTTGAGGATGAGGATGACACCATGGCAAAAGATGAATTTTCATATATGAAAACGGAGTTGTTTTATGGGGTGAAACCAAAAAATAATACATATTATTGAAAAATGTGTTATTTTGGTAGAGCTGAAGTGGAAAAAGACAAGTGACGTGGACAATCCATGTGAGTTGTCAGTCTAAACTTGATATTGCAAGTTAACTGGATTAAATTATAAAAAACTGTAAGTCTAGGATTTAAAAGAAGTAAAAACTCTAAACAGGGTCAACTCTAAAATAAATATAAGTTCAAGGAGTCTAAAAATATTTTACCCTCTTTTCATGGTGCCTGTTTGGTTACAAATTAAATAGCCCAACTTTTGATTTTTCAGCTCATAAGCCCAATAAAAAAAAGTTATTTTAACAAATAAAATGACGAATACCCATACGCTATTTTTTTAACGAAAAAATAATAAATATTATTCCATGAGGATAAACATCGATACACCCTAAAAGAAAACAACCTAACAAAATGGAACACCGTAAAAAGATCACATATTACAAAGCTAAAAAAACATAAAAGTAGGGTAACGACATTAAAGCCTCCAAAAGAAGACTGCCCCAAGACAGCACAATCAACCAACTCAAGGGCACTAGGTCATGCCCTCCCCCCGAGCTGTCCAACCTACAGCACTGTTGTCTTAAAAAATGACCATATCATAAGACCCTGATGACAACGTACGATCTAGTCCTACCATGGTGACCACCTTACTCCTTTTATTGTTCCTCCCGCCCCTAGAGAAACCGGTCCTCCAACCCCAACCTCACTACCTCCTTGTTCCCGCCACACATGACCTATCATCACTGTTGCCCCTCAACCGTTTCTACTTGAACATTGTTGCATCTCTCCTATTTTACTCTTGTTGACCCCTCAACGTCGAGGTAGGAGGGGCATTCTCTGCTGCCTCCACCGATTCCCTAGGATGGTCCAACCCAAATCTGATCCAGGGAGTCCCAATATTAGTCATTCCCTTTTTGGGGCCATCAACTCCGTCCCATACGCTCTCATCGTACCCGGGTTTTTTACTGCCTTCAACAGCCCCACAGTCTCTCTTAATGTGACCAAGACGGCCACAGAAAAAACAAAAGGTCGGAACCTTCTTATATTGGAACGTCACAATATAACTACTAATGTCCCCAAACTCTAACTTTGCCTTCTTATGCAAAGGTCTTCTTGTGTCGAAACAGAATATTATATTGGAACGTCACAATATGTCTTACAACATATAATTGGACCTTACTTCAACAGATCAATTATATGTTCCTAATATCACATTTCATTGATTATGAGTGGAGATTGAACAAAAAGCAGTCACTTCTCACAAGGGTAAGGATATTAGGAAGGTTGTTGAGCAATGTTTATTTTATTATTGTATAAAGTTTGTTTTGACGGTGACTGTTGACAATGCAAGTGTTAATAACACAACACTTGCATATTTGAAAAGAAAATTTCAAAATGATTCAATTTTGGGTGAGAAATTTATGCTCATATCATAAACTTGATAGTTTCTGATTGGATTAGCAAGTTAGGTTTGTCATTTGAAAGAATTAGGTTTGATGTTAGGTTTGTGAAACAAACTCCAAATTAATAGACTTGTTAAATTTAAAAATTGTGCTAAATTGATTGGAATTGATACTAAATCTGGCTTGTGTTTTGATGTCCCCACTAGGTGGAACTCCACCTATCTTATGTTATTGCATGCTAGTAAATATGTTAGGGTTTTTGAAAAGTTTGAAGATGCTGAACCGCATTATAAAATTGAAATGAATTCTAAATTGAGACGAGTCTATGATAGTGAGTATGTTATTGTTGTTTGTGATGAGGATTGGTGTAATGTGAAACTTGTGATGAATTTCTTGTCTTATTTCTATAATTTGACTGTTAGAATTTCTGGTTCCAAGTATACAACTAGCAATTTGATTTTTGATGACAATTCTGGTATGTGTGTTGTATTGAATGAAACCTTGATTGCTCTTGATTGTGAATTGTCTGTCATGGCTTATAAAATGATAGAAAAATATGATAAGTACTAAGGTTATCCTAGTAAGATGAACTTGTTTATTTTCATTGCAAGAATATTGAACCCTCGGTTTAAGATGATTTTTATGCACTATGTTATTAAGCAATTGTATCATGTTGATCATGAAATAATTCTTGCTATGGTTGATCATACTTTGCATGATATGTCCTATGAGTATTGAGTGCTTCATTCTAAGATGACTAGTTCATCTACTTCTTCTGCTTCTTTGATTGATTATGGTTCTGATTCTGGTTCTGGTTCAATTTGTGCTACACAACCGATGAGGTTTGAAGGCAATAAGACTAAGAAAGGTTTAATGGTTGCTGCTTTTATGCTACACCAAAGCAGTAGCCAATCAAATATCAAATCAGAACTATATAGGTATTTGAAAGATGATATGGAGGTTTATAATGATGCATTTGACATTCTGCTATACTAGAAAAACAACTATGTCAGGTTTCCTGTTGTGAGTAAGATGAGTAAAGATCTTTTAGTCATCCTCATATCCATTGTTTCTTCTGAATCAACATTTAGTACAAGAGGTAGGGTTCTCACTGATTTTAAGAGTTCCTTAACTCTAGAATAGTTGATATCTTGTATGCACTTATGATTAGATCAGGAGAAAAAGGTCTTATCCTATTTTTTATTTTTTAAAATGAAAAAATAACTCATTGCCAAATCACCAGCGAGGTTGTGGCTTCTTTAGCCACATCAATGAGTTTTTTCTACATCAGCAGATTTAATGGATCACTTGACGAGTTGTGACGATAAGCACCAACTTGGATTGGAAATTAAAGTTTTAGGAACCACATCTATATAATAAAAGTTTGGATAAATTACACATAGCTCTCATGGGATTTACACGAGTTGCAAAGAACCCATCAATGCTATTGAGTTAAGCACAAAACCCACTACAACTTGCAAAAAGTATTTTTTGTTGTAACACTATTAGTCTAGTAAGTTAAATGACTAAAACATCCCTAGTTTAGCTAAACAAGGACAGCCAAACAAGTCCTTAGGCCTGAATTTAAAAAAAAAAATGAACGATCTGCAACTCCGGCCGATCTCCATCTACGACACGACGTCTCTCTCTCATGGCCGGCTCCTCTCTCTCCCATGGCCGGCTCCTCTCTCTCTCTCCCATGGCTGTCTCTCTCTCTCATGGCGGCCTCCTCTCTCCCCCACGCCCCGCCCCTCTCTCTCTCTCCCATGGCTGTCTCTCTCTCTCTCTCTCTCTCTCTCTCTCCCATGACCGTCTCTCTCTCTCCTGGCCGATTCTCTCTCTCTCTCCCACGGACGTGGTTCCTCTTCTCTGCTCCAGCTCGCCGGCGAGCCCTCCATCCACCAGCGTGGCCATGGATAACGACGGCACGGCAATCCATGACGAAGAACAACGCCATTTGCAGATCCAGATGGCGAGGCTCCGACCACGGACGACGACGGCACCTGCAACGCCGACGACGGCTCCGACCACGGACGACCACAGCCTCCATGAATTTTTTTTTCAGATCTGGTTTCTTTTCGTTTGTTTTGGTTTGATTTAATTTAAATTTAATAGTATTGTATTTGGATGATTTTCATAAAATCCGGAAAATTCATATAATGGAAGAATAAGAAGGAAAGAGTATTTTGGTCATTTTAAAGAAATAACACATCATGTGCACAACACATGATGTTTTTCGTCACATATTTCATCCAATTTAACGAAAATGTAAGTTTTGGTAGATTTTGTGCTTAAATCAATAACACAGATGAGTTTTTGTTGCAACTCGTGTAAACTCTATAAAGATTATGTACAACTTATCCTAAAAATTTATATACCAAATTGAGTTTTCACACAAAATATGGATACAAAATTTGCCTTTAACCCTTACATAAATAATGCTCTGTGATCTATACATATTTTTCCTATAATTTATAATATATTCAAACAAATCATTTTTTTAGGTTAAACAAATCATTTTTAAAAACTAATATTATATATATCATATATATAGTCCTTTTGACTTTATAAGTTCCTGATAAACACTTTTTTATTATTATAAACAACGGGACATCATACTCGAAGTAACAATATTTCTCATTCCTTAAAGAGAGCGTTATCTTAAACCTCACCCCAAAAATTCTACCCCGTACCGTCGACCCGTCGATAAGAAAGCACGAACTCGAGATCTCAAAAAGAATTCAAAGTGGTGTTAACTACTTGGCCCAAGGTGTAATCAACTATTTTTAAGATAATCCAAACACCCTCCTAAACTTGAAAGTAGGAAGCTTTTACGCAGAACCAATGACTTGTCTGTGCTTTCAACCAACTTTGTACAAAAGATATTGCCACACAAAAAAGAATGTAATAAATAATAAAAAATAGTGTAGTGTAGATTCAAGAATAACATACACAGGCAGAATACCTGGATATCTCCAATATGAAAATGTTTCATACAATTGAGCAAATGTTTAACTGTGCATTTCAACTACTCTCAGCCAAAAAGGCATCCTGTTATTCCAATTATGGACTTTTCCTCATCTATATGCATAATCAAAGTAACAATACTAACAGTGTCAAAACTAGTCTACGGACCGACCAGAGTAAAAGAAATAACCATATGGTTTTAGAACATCGTACACTTGATTTTCTTCATTTCGGCGGGGAAGTATGGAGTTGTCTATTTTTCTATTCTGGGCTTCTGGAGAGTGAATTCTGGGTCAGAATAGTCTGCATCAGCTGATTTGGCAGTCACTTTGCTCTCATCACCCGTTCCTGTTAATGTAGGGGATGATGAGACTTCAGGCAAACCATTATTGGAAGGCGCATTACCAATGACGTTCTTGTAAATGGAGAGAGCTTGAGCCATCATGTTGGCAGGATTGGAATCAGTGCTAGGGAGCAACATTGTTGTGCTCTATAAAGTAAGGGAACCAAAAACCAATAGAAAATAAGAAATTATAAGTGATTAATTGAGCATCAACAACTAAAATCTGCATATAGTGCAATTTGGACTGAATTTTACCTCCTTAGCAACATTACTAAAGGCCTCAACATATTTCTCAGCGATCCTCAAACTAGCTGCCTGTAAATCACACCATGATATCAAGCCTTTATACAAATCTGATGTGCTTATCAATTATGTGAATTACTGCCGTCTGAATATAAGACTTTCAATATGGTTGTCACATATATTATGATGTATGCTTTCACTCCTAGAAGAACACTCGTACAGTGCATGAGACTCCCACCATTGTGAGGTATGGGGAGTCATTTATATACGCAATCTTACTCTTAATCCAATTATGTTAGCCTTTCCAAACATAATTAGAGTCCACGATATTTTTTTTTCTTCTATTTTCTTTATCTCAACTTGAGTACAGAACTTCCACTCCCACCGACAAAATTTTCACATCTAGCTACATAGTTACAGATTGAATCATATTATCGAAAGAAAATAGCGTTAACATAAAAAATTTCAACATGAAGGGGTATACAGAGATCCAGCTGTATAATAATAGATTGAATCATATTATCTAAGGAAAATAACGATAACAAAACAACTATAAACATTAAGGGAGTACACTGACATTAAGTTGTATAATGATAGATTGAATCATACCATCTGTACAAAATAATGATAACAAAACAACTCTAAACATGCAGAGGTCAACAATGGTAAGAGCATAGTCCACACAACCCTTCTGTTAGTTTGCATAGTCAAACATTATCCATCAAAGCACTTGGGAATTGGGATCCTTTTGCAGGGGCGTAAGTATAAAGGATTGGGATTCATTTTCAACCAATCAAATAGAAAGAATGAAAAAAATAACAAAACAAGCCAAAGAAGACCAAACTGAAGCTGAAAGGTAATAATGCCGTCAAATAGTTAAATACATATAAGTGCACAAAACAGATCTTGCAGACATATGCATCTTGCACTAACTAATTCTGGTTCTATCAAAAGTCTGTTCAAAGTTCAGTATAATTTAGTTCATTTGCAGCCGAGTCACAGCCTATATAAGATGTTTGGATGTTTTTGTGTGTGTGCATGCAATGGAGAGAGTTTCTAGGTACCATATCTAACATTCTAAAATTGACAAAAAGGATTTGCATAACCTAACCTCTATTCCTCCAGTATCTTTGAGGGCCTCTGAGACCATAGCAAGACCTTTTGCTGTTGCCTTTGCTTTAGCAATGATAGCTTGTGCTTCTCCTAATACAAGATTAAGGTTGATAAGAAAACAAAGAAATTATTCAACACGGTATAAGAGCATCAACATATTTATGGTACTATGGTCTATGGTAGTAATTAGGATAATTAAGTCATGGCAATGCAAAATTACAACATGGTGCAATGTAAAACATTGTGCAAGTTAATGTCAAAAGGTTAAAAATAAGAATGGGAATATACCCCTTTGACAGCTATATCAATACTAACTTTGGGAAAATTATAGGAACTGAAAATGTGTGTGTCATAAAAAAAGAATCTAACCGTCTGCTGCCAAAATCACTGCACTTTTTTTTCCATCTGCAATATTGATGTTGGCCTGTCTTTCACCTATTAAATACTGAATGGAATAAATTTCCGCAAACAAATAAATAAGTGTAAATATATAATTGATAAGTTTACTACAAAAATCCATTACCTTCAGACTCAAGGACTTGAGCTCTCCTTTTACGTTCTGCTTCAGCTTGCATCTCCATTGCCACCTTCACTCCTTGAGGAGGAGATATATCCCCTGAAATAAAAACAAACGTTGCGGTACAGAAGAGAGTAGTTCAGAACTTCTACCCTATCACTTTCTAAAGACTAAACAAACACCTCATTACTAAAATTGACTTACTTATTTCATAGCGTAGACATTGCAGGCCCCAATCTTTAGCAGCCACATTAATAGCCTCCTGCAACAACAAATCTGCCTCAGAACCAATTATTCTTTAATTATTTCCCATATTACAAATACTTCAGTAGAGGGGAACTTGTGTGTTTTATAGATGAGCATTTATGCAAGCCAGTAGTTCAAGATCAGATTGTTACAATATAATCTTAAATTATACCAGCTTCAAAAGAATAGAAAACTTGTTTGAAAAACTACCTTTAACGAATCCTATGAGCCATTTACTACAGCCTTCCTAACATCATAATATACGTTGTTAATAGTCACATTGTGACATCCCAGAAAAATGGCAGTTGTCAGACATAGCGAAAACCTTAAACAACAAACCCACTTGAACACTGGCTATCTAAACATGCTCTTTCACTCATATAATGTTGAAAATATATACAAAAATAGACTGTTCAGTAGCATTTACAAATACAAAGCTATTCATGCAGATGAGTGCTAAATAGAACCAATTGTTTGGTTGAGAAAAATAAAATACCACAATAATATTAAAAAAAAGGAGGTACACCAAAAAAAAACACTTAGGCTTTAGTGCAAAAGTATTACTTCGGAAGTAATTCATGAACGGTTAAGAAGCAAATGAATGTCTAACCATATTCTTAATTTTTAGATCTGCACAATGAATCCGTTGTTGAAACAAGAAAGAAGCAGCGAATAATATAAGTAAAGCTTACCACTATCTTCTCATTCAGTGTGTCTCTTTCCTCAAATGTCTTGTCAAGTGTTATCTTTCCAAGCTCACTTCGCATTGTGGTCTGAGCAAGCTGAACAACAGCATAGATTGGGTTCTCAACACCATAGGAAGCCAGCTTAGGATCCACAATCTGGACCAAAACACAACTGATTCAATACACACCAGACTCAACACGCGCAACATAAAACACAGCAAATTCAACACAAACACCAAAACAAAGAAAGAAGCAAAAGAGAGTGACCTTGACATAAAGCACCCCTCCTATGGAAATGCTGACATTGTCTTTGGTAATAGCCGACTGGTCTGGAATGGGAATTGCCTCTTCCTTGAGAGAATGGACATACGCAATCCGATCCACAAAGGGAATCAGAAAGTGAATCCCAGACGGTAGCGTCTTGGCATACTTGCCGAACCGCTCAATCACAAAAGCCTTCTTCTCCGGCACAATCCGAATACCCCAATTCACGGGAGGGATGATCTCATAACTACATCAAAGTCCCGAACAACAAAACCACTTAACTGCACTCAATCAGAAAGAAAAAAAAAATTGCAAACCAAAAACAGAATCATACCCAAAAGCTGGATCGCGGCCTGAGCGGAAGTGACGGACGGTGGTTGTGGAGAAGAAGGGGTCATGGGATTGAGAGGATTGGCGGAAAATGGAAGGAGTGGAGGTGGAGAGAGCTCGGGGAGTGTTGACAATGGCGGATTGGTGGAGGTTTTTGAGGACCAAACGGTTCATCATCTTAGTGACTGAGCTCTTCTTCGTTACTGAGAATGTATAAAACCCTAGTAAAAGCTTCCCTCTGTTTCGCGAAGAGAACTCAATAGTGAATACGAGAAATGAGTGGAAATTGAAAAGAAAAGATTGTTAACAGTTTTAGGTTCGTCGGAGGCGGAGAAGGATCAGCGACGTTCGACAGACTTCTCCTCCAAGTCAGCTCCGCTTCTTCTTCTCCCTCAGTCACAATCTGATCCGATTGTTGGTGAAGCTATTCAATTCTTTTGATTGTGGGTTGGGTTGGGTTGGGCCTCAGACTTTTACCATGCAGCTTCAGGCCCATGAAAAGGTTGGGTCCATAACTGGACCTGCACATTGGGCCTTTGGAATGCGGGCTACAACAGTTTGGATTCTACTCATGAACTGATAATTTTATATCTTGTTTCTCTTTTTAGGTTATTATATTATTATTTTTCTAATATTACTCTTTTCACTTATGCATATGGACAAATCTGCACATGGGATGTAGGTGAAAAAACGAGAATAATTAGAATACACACTAAATTATCTAGTAATTCTTAATTTTTGCAAAAAAATGAAACAAAATACTCATTTTAAGATAGAGTGAGTATATTTTAAGACCGTTGACTTGTTCTCATTTGAGAGTTAGTCTGTATTTAAAGTTTTGCATGTTTTTATTTTTTAATTTAACTTACTTGATACTTCATGTTGCAACTGACACGTAAGCTGCGACCGCCACGTCACCACTCCACTCCATGTCAGCCGAGATCCGCATTAGTGGTGGAACACCGCGTTTTTTTTTTGTTTTCAAACGATCGAAACGACGACATTTTGGCTTAATGAAACAAAAAAAAAACGTCGCGTTTTATTTTTTCTTATGTTTCATTAAACCAAAAAGAAAATAAATGAAATAGTGGGAACAACAACATGAACAACATTGTCCATAACAAAATCAAAAATCGTGGAAGCGAAAGCTTCGACCCTTCCATCTCGTCACCCAAAAAAAACTAATCTCTCTGCCATGACCAAGAAGCGAAAGCTACAACCCTCCGATCCGAGCCTACTAAAACTCACTCTCAGGCCACAACAGAACCAGAACCGGAGGAGGAAGAAGAAGAAGAAGTACGATGCTAGTGCGAAGTTGGAAGCAAACAGATATGGTGGGGAAAATGGTACGGAGGCCGATGACTAGCATGTCGAAAATCTTCTTGAACCGTTCTTGAATGACCAAATGGTTGCTCTCCTAAAGAAAGGGTCGGAAAATACCCATATTTGATTGAGAGTGTTTTGATATCGCTAATGTCGGCCCACAATCGCAAAATCTTCGTTCATAATCTCGGTTTGGACACCACAACCAAAACTAAGAAGTGGTGACTTGTCAGTCATGGCTTACGTGTCAGTTGCAACCTGAATTAGCAGGTCAATTAGACTAAAAAATAAAAACATACAAGCCTAGGGATCGAAATGAGTTCAAACTTAAAATCCTAAATATGGACCAACTCTCAAATACGAACAAATTTAAAGGGTCTAAAAAGATATTACCCATCTATTTTTAGCTACTTTCATAAAATAAAATCAAAATCTATTTGTAGCATGGCCCGTTTGTTCTTCAAGTTAAGCGGTTTGGCCCGAGGATGATTTACATGTCGCCTAGTACTTCAAATTTTAATTTAAAAAAAAAACAAATTGTTATTCATGATTCGTTGAAACATGTTGGTCGAGCAATTTAAACTTTTTATTTTCTCTTTATATTTATTAGGGTTAATTGCAGTTTAGAGCCCTATAGTTCACACTTTTTGCAATGGCTTGCCCTAAACTTTTTTTTTAACTTTGCAGTGCCCTAATCTTTCATCAGCTATTTCTGTTAAGATTTCGTCCATTAAAATTGCGAAATGACCAAATTGTCCTTTTTTTTTCTTTCTCTCTTGTTTTTTCTCTAATTTTCCGGCCACTTAAGGTGGCTGCCGGAAGCGATTCTGGCGTTGGTTGTTGACAAAATTGAAGGTAGAGCACCCTTGAAGTGTCACAAATTCAATCCAAGTAGCTGTGTGGTTGAATTCTCGTCGAGGAAAGAGATCGGCATGAAGCCATGTGGTGGCCGAAAAAATTTCCGGCATCAATTGGTTGTAAATCTGAGATAGTTTGTTGCCGAAAATGATGCTTGAACATCCTTGAATTGTCAGAAATTCAATTTAAGTGACGGTTTGGTCGGATTCTCGTCATCGGCACAAAGTTGTGTGGTGGCCGGTTTATTTTACGACAAGAAAATAAAACCCTAAGAGTTGTTTGGCTAGTTTTGAAATATATTCAACACGTTCCATGCACGTTACCGGTTTTATGACGGATTCCGTCAATTTTCATGGACAGAAAGAGTTTACTAAAGATTAGGGCACTACAAAGTTACAAAAAAAAAGTTTTACGCAAACCATTGCAAAATATGTCAATTATAAAGCACTAAACTGCAATTAATCATATTTATTATTTAATATTTATATTTGTAAGTTTTGAATACAAAAAGCGGTATAAATTATATCTATAAACTTGCAATTAGACTAGTGAATAGGA
>JAYMTA010005271.1:0-11606 GCA_036897625.1 Pelargonium cotyledonis
TGTCTGGCTCAGTTGCTTAGCTTATGGAAACCGCTTGTGTACTTGCTCTTCGTTTTAATAAAATAAGAGGTTTTCCCTTAAAAAAAAAACTCTTTTTCATAAATATTTAAATATCTTTTTTCAAAGTGTTAATAATTCTTCAATTTTAACTTTTTGTCCATCAATTAATAACAGTCGGAAATTCATTGCGATCAAACTCTTATTCAAAATCATTGTTAAATTTTAAAAATGAATGAAAAGATGTATACATATCCAGGCACATAAGATATGCAAATCGAAACAAAACGCTTCATTCTTTGGAAGACGTACCCGGATAGTGCTGAGTCATTGTCTTCTCCAACATATTTTAATTTGTAGCATCAATATATACATACGATTTTGGTGAAGTACAATATATCAGATATATGTGAAGTCTCTGTATTGCATGCACTCAACCACATTAAAGATTGTATATATTGTGGTAAGCAAAAGCTATGAGAAGAGGCATTGAAGATGGAGAGATGTGATGTGGAAGTGGAACCATACACATGACATTTATATAATTAATATGTAGTGTTTAATGTGCTCCATGCTTCTATCACACTCTTCACTTACACTTAAGTAGCCATTTTTGCAGCATAAGCTCAGCCCTATTTGTCTTTCCTTCTCTTTCTCTTCTGTATGCATCTCTCCCCACCTTTCCTCTCACTTTTACTTTCCACTTTCCCACCATCCACATGTGGGGACCTCCTCTCTCATGTCCTTTCCAACATACCTAATATGTATACACACTCAAGGGTCTCATGATTGTGTTCTAATTTCGAATATCGACCTAACCGGGCCGGATCAAAAGAGACTCGGTTTAATGTTCAATCCGATCAGTTTCATAATACTTTTAGGTTTTACAAAACCCTTCTTCGTAAGTGAATGAAAGTATTACACATTTTACACTCTCTCTACTTTCTCTCTATAGAAATATACTCTCTCTTATTTTTGTGTTTTTTGATTAAATATCTCATTCTCACTCTCGGAAACACATATGGGGTCTCTGTTCTTTGGTGTGCTGCCTCACACTGATCACAAGTGCAAAGCCCGACGTCGCGACATAGCTTGACATTGAACATTAGACACTTAGACTAAGACTTAAACACTTAGAAAAATCACCTTGACACGTGGACAAAACAACAACAATCTAGTGTTTTTTTTTTCACTAGTACTTCAAACTGGTGCATCAACGATGATAGGAATCAAATTCACGATCAAAACAATTAACACAAAATTACAACGGAAACTCGTATTAATAGTGAAATGTTCAACAAAAACGACGTTGAGGGTATTTGTTTTGCACAAGAACATTGGGTGATAGTTCATGTTATTTCGAGCACATCCATCGATGGGATCCAAAGGGTGCTAATAGATATTGGTAGTTCCACAAAACTCATTTTCAAATCTTGTTTCAATTAAAACGAACATAACAAAAGACTTGGTAATACCAAATAGAGGATCAATCAAGGGAGCAGGGGAGTCCAACATCCATATGATAAGAGTAGTGACTTAACCATAACATTGGGACATGAAATTACACAAACAGAGATGACATCATTGTTCACCATTATAGGGTTAGATAGTTTATAACAAGTTACATTATGGTTAGAATCTGTTTGGGAACACCACAACACCTCCGGCAGCTTCCTTTTGGGTTAGTCATACAGGACATAAAGGCAACTCACATGAAAAAAATTGTTTGTCGAAAAAAATTGAGTTGTTCAATTATTTTTATAATTGCGTGGGTGCATGATGAAATAGAAATTCACTACTACGTAATGGATGCATGGTATTTTTTTATTTTTATTTTTTTCAATTTTGAATTTTCATGATACCTAGTACTATCCTTTCTTTCTTTCCTTTATTTTTAATCTTTAACTATGAAAATTAATAGTGGTACTTGCATTATTGAACTTGAAGGTGATTATTTAGTTATTAATATTTGAGTTAACCTAATTAATTGAATAATGAAGTTATCATATGTGTGATATGTTTCATCTAATTAATGCATAATTTGTATCAACTATGAAGAAATGAAGAATAAGTAGGAGTACGTAGGAGGATGATGCATGAACCAACTAATTAAAGTACATCATTATTTAATGCTAAAAAGGAGTCTCCTGCGTACATTCTGAGTTGTGAGACCACCACACGTGTGTGTATTGCAGTTACAGGATGAGATGGACGGCCTTGATGAAGTGAAGTGAGGAGGCCTGGGCGATGTATCAGTACAGTAAGTTGCTGATGTGGCATTCTTACATGTGCAATTTTGTCGACGTGGATTTGAGAGACTCATGCAGTTGATGAGATGGAGTTGACTGTATTATTTTATGAATTTTGTAATCAAAGAAAACTTATATTGTAATTTTTCTTTCCTCTCACGCGATTTACTCTCTTCACTCTCTTCATTGTTGTCTATCTTTTCTCCATAAATCAGACGTGCAACTCCCCTTCTTCTGCCATCATCGAACAGAGAAAGCAAGTATGTTCTTATTTCCATCTTGAATTGATTTTAGTTTTCATCTTCCTCTTCCTCTTTTTCTTGGTGTTCTTAGCGATTGGGTTCTGTTTGTAGGGTTTAAATTTTTTTGAGATATGTAATGAAAATTTAATTTCAGGCTTTGTTTTTGTTGTAGTAATGATGTTTGATGTATGACATAGAGTGATTGAGTACGCTTGCAACCAGAATTATGAAGGGGAAAAACGATATTGTTGCTCTCATGTACTTGTTGTCCGGGTGATGTCATGGACTAGAAAGAACCCATGGCGTAGCTTCTATCAATGTCCATATTACCTGGTAAGATTTGTTAATTTATTAGTGAATTTTTTATTTCACCCTCATATATTCCTTTTTTGTATTGTTCATAACCCTTTCTGTTTTGTGACTTATAATTGTGTTGGTGGATTTTAGGATAAAGATAAATCCAGGAATTGTGGATACTTTGTTTGACATGATGATGATTTGTATGAGCATGACTATTACAAGAATGTAATAAAAGAGATTTATGAATATAGAGTTGCTCTTTTGCAAGAATATAAAGAGGTTAAGCTTTGTAGAAGTCATGTGTCAAAGGCAATCTCTTCAAACACAATGAAGAAATGTGCAAGCTCATCTACTAGTGTTAGAATAAGAGTTCGTGTAATATGTGTAATTGTGTGTTTGTAGTATTTATAGTGTTTTGTGCAATATTGTTCACATTTGTTGTGAAACAATTTGGAGGGAGTGATGTAGTGTTCAAACAACTTGTGTAATTGGCATTTGTGAAATGAAGTTTGGGGTTGTGTTGGAAGTTGTTTATTAAGTTGTTTAATTTTTTTTTTTTTCATTTGATGGGATTTAGTCTAGTTAGTATGTTAATGTTGCTTAGCTTAAATGCATTTGACAGTGATACAAACAAACAAACTTGTAGTGTTCAAGTTGACTTGTACTCTGCATCTTATTAATTATATTATATCTATATATGATGCATTCCACAAGTAATTGAAGCAACAGATTTTAACATGATAATTCCATAAGCAATTGAAGCAAACTTCCATGCAAACAGGCCAAAAGTTGCTATACAGGAAATACATTGAATGTGTTCAAGTTTAGTACCAAAATCCATAACCTATATTGGCATGATCTACATGCACCCTATACTAGCCAAAAGTTGACTCAACACTTGCTTCCATACAAACAAGCTTAAAACAACACTGCACTTCAGTTCAAAAATAACAATCCCAGGTTGCCGATCCATTCAAATACACCATCAGCTCAAAAATAAGTAGCTTCAATACAACCATCTACACCTATGTCATCAGAAATCTTATTGAGGCAGCTTCATCTTCCCTCTCTTGCCATTGTTCCTTTGTCCTCTAGCACTCCATGTTGGTGCTGATAACACCCTTTGTGATAAATGTTCAGGCTGTATATAAGTGAAACACATTGTTAGTATATTTATGATTAACACATAATTACAGTTGAACAGAATAATGACACACTTACATTCAAAACAGTTAATCTAGTGGAGGCATTTTGAAATAGCCCCATCCCAAAAGTCTTTGGCAATGTAAAAGGCCTTGGTGGAGGATTGGAATTAGTGTGTCCTCTAACTGGAGTTTATTTCTTAGCTTCTAGTTCATGACCAATCTCAGGTTGCTCTTCCATTGATTGTTGACTAGGTGGCATGTCTTGTGTTGGAGTTTGTGACACATGCATGTCATCTAAACAGTCTTTAACATAATGCATACATTAGAAGCCAATCGTAACCAGAACAAATCACACTCAAATTATCCAAGTTTCTTTTCGGTGTAACACACAATCAAATTATCCATTGAAATACTGGTTCTGTTTGGTTACAATTTGCATCAACTTCATGTTCAACATTGGAAGGACCTTCAACTTCAACATTAGCAGGACCTTCAGCTTCAACATTTGCAGGACCTCCAGCTTCCACATTGGCATTGTTATTAGCCCTTGCATGTTCCTGTATACAAAACATATAATCAATTTTAATTAACTTCATTAAATTGGAAGCACACACAAGACAAAAAATATATATATACACTAACCTCTCTTAGTCTAGCTTCAAGAACTAGGTAGTAAGCCCTATCTAGACAACCTCTTTTATTGTGATGAAGAGTCTTGCACCAGCCACATGACATTTGTCTTGTGGCTTTATCCTTAGTCTTGCTTTGGCTTGTCCCTTCAGCCCTTTCATGTTCTTCAAGTCTTTTCTTTTTCTTTTTCTTCCTCCCAAGCAAACTCCTTATCTCAGGTGGTTAAAGTTGTGGTTTGTTGACTAGTGGCCAGAATTCCTCTCCTCGTATCGGCTCACATTGGAAAGAGTAATAATAACATATGCATTTCTACTATAGCAAGGAGCTAAAAACTGTCCAACTTCCATTCCCTCATACTGAATTGCATACACAACATGTGCACATGGGATACCTGTTAAATCCCACCTCTTACAAGTGCAGCTCATTGAATTTAATTTCACTACATGCTTCTTACCCTCTTTTCCTTTAACCTTAGACCTAACATCTAACTTGAAGTCTACATTCCACTCACAATCAAGGTCTTGACTTTTTTTTAATCATCTTCTTAATTCTATGACCATAGTCAAACTTCTAACTTTCTCCAAACATTTTTTTTCCCTCATTCTTTTAGCTGCATATAACCTCAAATGTTCCATCAAATCAATTATGCACTTATTTCTAGCATCTATCAATGTGACATTAAAACTCTCACACATGTTATTTACATTTTCACATTTTACTTCTGTTGGGAATTACATAGCCCTAGCTCAATGTTTAAGGTCTATAGCAACTAAGTCCTCGTATGCAGAACCATTCATGGTCGAAGCCATGTCATATATTAATCTCCTAAAATATTCAAAATAAGTATCCTTACTTGATGCCCAGAATCTTCTCTTCAAATCCTTCCCTCTATGTTTCTTCCTCCAATTTGCATAAATGTGTCTGCAACACATCCTTTGGTGAGCTCCGGGTGTAACAGATTGTATTGCATTCATGAGTCCCCAGAAGTTTATGGCGCATAAGAACATAATTAGTCTTTCGAGTATTGAGTTAAGCATTGAGCAAAATAATAAATATCAACATTCAAAGTAATGAATTCAATAGTCAACAAACAATTAGTTATTAGACATTTTACCTTTTGTTGGTCAGAAATGATGACCCACCCAACTCTATCATCCATCTGCAAGTCTTGTGTTAAGAATTTAAGGAACCACTTCTAGCTCAAAGTGTTCTCAACCTCCACAGTTGCCTATGCTATAAGGAACATTTGATTATTTCCATCAATCCCTATAGCTGTGAGTAATTACTCTCCCTTCAACATCCTCTTTAAAAAACAACCATCTACACCTATTAATCTTCTACAACCAACTAAAAACCCATCTTTACATGTAGGAAAACACACATACATCCTCATAAACTAAGGTTTTCCAATCATCTCATCAGTTTGAGTTGTCACATAAACAGAACTCCAAGGGTTGGACTCCCTCAATTCAGTCACATATGACCACAATTTAGAAAATTCTTCTTTCTTCTTCACTTCTTGCTCCTTCTGGTACACCTTTTTTGCCCTTGTACACTTACTCAAATAGACCTCAGTTCTCAACTGACATTTCACTAATTCTTGAAGCTGTCGAGCATATATAAACAAGTTCTCGTCAATTCTATCTTTGAAGAAAGCTGAAATGACACCAGCTGTGACTTTACGGTTCTTGAATGCAGGATTGCATTGGTGATTTTTATTGTACTTCTTCACTCTGAAAACACCGTTTGTCTTCTACAAACTTGCATAGACCCTCCAATTGCACTTAGGTCCAGCCTCACCAGCCATGCCTTTACACTTTGCAGACACTTTCACTTTGTTGTTCTTTGTGAACTTATAATAAACATTATTCTTCAAGGCATACCTAGTCAAAGCCTCTTTGAATTCCTTTGGCCCAGAAATTCCTAACTACTTGATTAAATCCACAAATGACTAACTAGGTCGTATTATGGCCACCGCAAGCCCACTATCTTATCTGCATCTTCCTCACTGTTACTCTCACTACCCCATGTTTTTAGACTCCACTCACCCTCGAGTGATACAAGCTCTCCTTATCACTTGCAGCTTTTCATTCCAATCCCTCTTCAGGCACTGCTTGCCCATCTTCAGTTTGTGTATCATACTCAACTTCTTCATTAACCATGTTTTCCCTTCTCTGTCTAGATCTTTTCTTTCTTCACTCTCTGAATGTCTATTTGGGTAACTCAACTTCCTCATCTTTTAAATTTGAGTTCACAAAATGGTTGACCTTAGCCAACAGTGTAGCCCCTTCACCAGTCACAAATTCCTTTCCTTCAACCTCAACCTCTGCTACTGGTACTTGGAAGACCTATTATATACATAATAACCAATTATAATAGGTACACATAAGTTAATCAAGTAAAATCAAGTAAATCAAATCCAAGTCAAACATTTAATACAAAAGCAAAGAAAATGAACACCTACTTACCTCAGGATGTTCAACATCTGCACCAGATCCACCATTTGCAGGAACTTGAGCACCTTCTACAGCACCTTTCTCTATCTCAACTAAAGCTTCATGTACCTCAGGATCTACTTGTGGACCAGCTTCTACTTCAACCCTAACCTCTACCTCAGACTCCACTAGATAAGTTTCAAGACCGCAGCTATGTGGAACTATATTTCCCTCAACCTTACCTAAGTTACCAGAATGCCCCTCATTTTGTGGATAACTACATCCACCACCTCTATTAATTACTATTTCTTCTAACTGTCCACTAACATCTTGTACCAGACTACCATGTTCACAATAAACACTTATTGACCCATGCTTGTACAAAAACAATTTCATTCTCATCAATGCAATATCATCTCCCAACAATACCAACTCATCTAATTTGTCTTGTACAATCCCTATAATATAATGCATTTTTATAACATTACCAAACCTAAACCCTTTCCACTTACCCAAAAAATATTCAACAATTACATTTTCAATCATCACTTTCTCTATTCTAACTTGATCATCTAAGTATTCAGGAGAGTTAAATGGTTTCACCCTAAAATGCCCCCAAAAACGGAATTTAATTTTACCAAAGATTTGAGATGCATCAACAGTGTTGCCTGACCCTTTCTGTTTCGAGGTGACTTTGGCCTTCCCAGTTGCCTTATTCTTTCCTTTCATGCTACAAAACAAAATAAAATATCAAGATTAAACCATATAATATAGGGCCACAAATGGAAAATCAATCAACAAACATACTTTGCTAAACCCTAAATAAAATATTCCCAAAACCCTACTTTTGATAACCTCCAAAACTGATATATGAGATTCAAACACTAAACAACCATTAAACCAATAAATTATTACCATAAACAAACAAATCATCACTAACCTAGAATATATTTTTTTTTTGTTAAGCATCAAAAGCTTGAACTGACCACACACGGATGGGACCGAAAATCTTCAACAACGATTAGACGAGCTCTACACTCTCTCTTTCTTCTTTTTGTCTCTTTCTTCGTCGTCTGATTTTTCTCTCTCTGATTCTTCATTTTTTTTTGTGTATGAACAACAAAGCGGTGCCAAACCTAAGTGCGTGAGAGAGTGAGAGAGAAGAGAGAAGACCGTTAGACTCTCTTTCAATTTTTTTACACGCCACTCAACACGTGGCCAGAAGCATGTGCCCATGTCATCCACGTGCACATCATTTTTTCAAGCGAGGCACAAAACATTCCACTTTAGAGCCAATTAACGATCATTTTGACGGGAGGTAACGACACACATCATATTGGGTTTAAAAAAATAGTGCAGGTATTTGATTGGGTATGAAATAATAGTGCGGGTACTCAATTGGCCACAATAAAGGTTTTAGTACTAAATTGAGTATTCGGCCAAAGTTTGGGTACCAAAAAAACCTTTATCCCGTAAATTAAATATGCATAAACTATGAATAGTATTTTTATAACAAAAGAGTTAATATCTTTTAAAAGACGTTATCATAATGATACATAAGTAAAATATGAGAGATAGAACTAAGGGCCTGTTTGTTAACTCTACTTCAACCTCCTTCTGCTCTTTTTGTGTCTCCACCTAGAATATAGAGGCAAGTAGCATGTTTGTTTAAACACCACTCTCTCTCCTCATTATTGCACTACCAACTAAGTAAAAAGAGGATATAGAGTGAATTTGGAGAAGTTACTCATAGCTTACTTTAGTGAAGAAGGAAGAGAAAGAAATGAATTTATGGACAATAATATCCTCATTGATTTCCAAATTTATTAATAAAAAAGAAAGTAGAGGGGTATTTTTGTCATTCCTAAATATAATATAACTTTTACCTCAAAATCAAACACAACTTAATTTCACACCTCCTTTAACAACTCAGTTTAAACAAACATAACTCAAATCTCGTATAAACTCTCTCTTCCTTTTATCTCATTTTACCTCCTATAGACATTTCCAACAGTTTTAGTAGACTTCACAAACAAGCCCTAAGTGTAGTTTGCCACTTCAGTCTCTCAAATGGAATCGAACAAAATATTAAAATACAACATTTGAAAATTAGACGAGAATACATCCATTTTATCACAATAGTTGGAAATAATATAAATCAACAATCATTTTTTATGGTTCATTTGACTTGGGTCCAAATAAACACTGTAGGAGTCACATGTCGTCTTGTCCACGTAGCAAAAGAGCCTAAGTGTTCTAGTTTTAATTCAAAATGTCGAAATGCTCCATGTTCTCATTGCAAGTCAAGGTATTCTGGTTGTCTCGCCCATACCTGTGATCTGTGCAAGGCAACACACCAAAGAACAGAGTATGTGAGGTGATGTTTCTAGGGCACCGCCTTATGTGTAAGAATGAGTTCTCAGCTGTAATGTATGAATACTCCAGAGAGCTTTTATAGAGAAAAAGTTAGAGAGTTAATCAATCTTGAGATAATGAAGGATCCCTTTATATTACCAAGAGAAGGGAATTTATACATTCCCATATTCTAGTGCCACGTCTCAGCGCATGATTGGTTGTTCAAGGTGTGTGGCCCATGTGGGCCCATTTGTGACTTGGTCGTCTTACTCTGGGTGCGTTGCTCATGTGTGCCAAGTGTGTTAGATGTCTTTGTACGTCTCTCACGTGTCGGGGTGGCTCGCAAAAGCCCTTAAGAGCCTTTACCATGCGTGGTAGCATCATAAGGTTTCAGGAGTGTTGATAATGTTGTAATTTGCTGGGGGGGGGGTCTCAAAGGCTATCTGACAAGGCGAAGATCTTGGGTTAGCCTTAGTGAGATGTGTTGAGTCATTGAGTGAAGTCCGAGATCAAAGAGGTTCGACCAATGGGAATGAGGAGCACAAAATTAGGTATTTAATTTTGGCTAGAATGGACCAATGCCGCGGCATAGGAGGTTCTATGCCGCGACATAGGTGTGATGCCCATGGCTATCCCAATCGGGCATCGTACCTATGTCGCAACATCGGGAGATGTCCACAAGCAACTCATGTGGTGCGCTGCGCAGAGCCTTCAGTTCATCTTTCACTCGGGAACTAAAGTTGGCAACCGGGATATGTTTGGAGTGGTTCGCATGCCTTGGATACTGTGTACTCTTTGGGACGCTCATGGGGCACTTGGGTCATCCGGTTGTTTCTTAGGCCACCTAGGCCACCTAGGAGGCTCCTTCGAATACCCAAACCAATCGGGAGACATAAGAAATCCCCAAGCTGCCCGAAGAATTCTTGGGAGGTATTGAATGCAAGAAGGGCACTTAGAATAACTTTGGTCACGTTTAGGCCAATCGGGTGGCTCTTGGGCTGCCTGGGCCGCCCAGGAGGCTCTTTCGAATGCCCGAACTGTTCGGGAGACATTAGGATGCCCAAGCCGTCCAAATAACTCTTGAGAGGTATTGAATGCAATGAGGACACTTTTAATAGATTTGGTCACGTTTAGGTCTTCCAGGTGGAGAATGCCCGAACCAATCAGGAGACATTTGACATGCTCTTAGATTATGTATTTAATGTATTATTTATGTTATCATTTCAAATGTATTGTTTGCAATGATTTAGTGAAGATTGTACAAAAAAAAAAGTATTTATATTTACTTGTAACTTGTAAACTTTAATATTTGAGTTGAATAATTACAAATTCTAACCAAAATTTTGCTACGATGTTAATTGATGAATTTGATAAGCATATTTATATGACAACAATATAATTTTGAAGTATTAGTTGAGGTACAAGAGCATGACCCACGATTGACAGGTCGGACCTAAGTCGATAAAAATTGGCTAGAAAGTAAAAGTTGTGTTGTTACCCTTGCCCGATCTTGAACAAGATTCGACCGCACTTGGTGCTGGGCCGGGCGGGTCAGTTGCCACCTCTATATAAAAAGAAGAAGATATGTATACATATAATGTGTCATCAAGTCTCACTCAAAAGGGATATATACACAAAAGAAGTCAGAGGTGAGAAAATACACTGATGGAGAAAGAGGGTGACCAATAATATATATTGATGGACTGTACACATGTTAGTAGTACAAGGTACTGCTACTGTATAAACAAAAGAATAGTGGTGTGGTGTGAATGAAATAGTGTGGAACATAATTTGAGTAGGTAGGTAGGGAGGGAGAGTAGTGTTTTTTTAAGTATACGACTTGTCCTCAAATGCTATAAATGGTATGAGTTTGGGCTCTCTTTTCTCTTTGCAATTCTTTCAAATCACCAAAACGTTTCATTCCGTTTAAGGAAAACACATCATACCTTTCAGATCCACACCCTGCCCGAAACATGCTAATCATCAGATTTTGGGAATAAGCATCCGAAGACATATAACCAAGGCCCCCTCTTACCTCAAATTCAAAATCATTTTGAGATTCTTCCTTATTTGATTATTATATTAACGATAGCATATAAACTTTATACCAATTATCTATTACGTCTGCAAATAGCAAATTGTGCTCTCTCTCTCTCTCTATCTCTCTCTCTCTCTCATATAACCAAGGCCCCCTCTTACCTCAAATTCAAAATCATTTTGAGATTCTTCCTTATTTGATTATTATATTAACGA
>JAYMTA010005272.1:0-11606 GCA_036897625.1 Pelargonium cotyledonis
AGTGTTTACATATGCAGTATAATTTATTAGTTTTCTTATCCTTAACAGCATCATAAAAATGATCCCAAATTCTACTAGTTTTAGGTCGAGTATTACCTTTAGCAGCAACATCAATTTCCATACCTGCAGCTGCAGCAATTGCAGCATCAGCAAGCTCATCCACTAGCAACTGAGCATCCTCAGTATTAGAAACCATCTTTCCCTGCAACAACAAACAAACTAGGTGAAGTATACATATATCTCAAAGTAAACATGAACAACAGAACATATGAAAGCACAGAGAACATATGAAATTGCAGAGAACATAGAAACAACAGAACATATGAAATAACAGACAACATAGAACATATGAAATCCCAGATCTGTCATGCATGAACAACAAAACATAAGATTCAACACTTATAGAGAACAAAATATAAGAAATCTCATGTTTACAATAAGAAAAACACAGATCTAGGGATAGAAACTCCAGATCTGTCATGCATGAACAACAAAACATAAGATTCAACACTTACAGAGAACAAAATACAAGAAATCTCATGTTTACAGTAAGAAAAACACAGATCTGTCATGCATGAACAACAAAAGTTAAGATTCAACATTGACATATCTAACAGAAGCATAAATCAAAGAAATACAGTAACAAAATCACAGATCTAGGGTTTGAAACCCCAGATCTGTCATGCATGAACAACAAAAATAGAGGATTCAACAAAATAAGAAAACAGAGAAGCATAAATCGAAGAAATACAGTAACAAAATCACAGATCTAAGGTTTGAAACCCCAGATATGTCATGCATGAACAATAAAATAGAGGATTCAACAAAATAAGAAGGCACAGAAACATAAATCTAAGAAATACAGTAACAAAATAACAGATCTAGGGTTTGAAACCCCAGACCTGTCATGCATGAACAATAAAATAGAAGATTGAACAAAATAAAACATGAAATGAAACAAAAAATATAGAAATACTTACAGAGGGGGGCAAAAACTTCCTGCTTTTGACTCCAGACTGAGTGCTCACTGATCACAACCTCACATGATGTTAGTTTTTAGGTGAGAAAGATCTAGGGTTAGTGTATAGTGAACGGTGAGAGAGAAGAATAGAAACAGAGATGGAGAGAAGGGTGAAATCGAAGCACAGAAAGAGGAGCCATAAACTTAAAAATAAAAAAAGCTAGGGTTAGTATGTATCTTAGAGAGAGATGGTGAGAGAAAATGAAAAAGAGAAAGAGAGAGAGAGAGAGAGAGAGAGAGAGAGAGAGAGAGAGAGATTTTCAGTGAAGATCAGAGAAGTTTGAGAGAGAAAGAAGATGAAACAGAGAGTAGATGAGAGAGAGAGAAAGAAGATGAAACAGAGAGTAGATGAGAGAGAGAGAGAGGATTGAGAGAGAGAAACGAGAAGATAAAAAGACTGAGAGAGGGGGCCAAAATTTTTTAAGAGAATATATATAGGGGGCTCCTTAGGGTTACTAATGGGTTGGCGGTTTCTTGACGGATTCCGTCAACGAAACCATCAACCATCCGTTAGTGTAACGGAATACGCAAACCCGCCCGCCCCGGTGGCGTTTTGTAGCGGGCGGTTAACAGTAACGGGTGGCGGGTTCCCAGTTTTTTTTAACAGCCCTACCAGCATTCGATCAACATTCTCGCCGAGGTACGCGAAACCCACTATCCCGCATTTTCTCGGCAGCTTTCCTTCCCACTTTCTCGGGAAATAACCATAAACTGATGACAATTGCAAGGAAATGTGTCAGCTTTTTTCCCATGTGGAGTTCAAAAACCCACCCACTTTTCACACCCAGCGCTCTGATTTTCCACAATGCGGAACGGAATCTCTGGGTTTCGAGGCTCTCTGGAGCTCATTTGAATGTGAAAAAGATGAGCTTTTTGTTATATATTTGTATGTACGGATAAAGATAAACCCTAGTTCTGGTGAAAAGTTGAACCCATTTTGACACTGTTGCTGCTCTGTGTTCCTGGGTTGATTTTGTTTTACTTCCGAGTTTGAGAAAATGGGGGATTTATAGAGCTCTGTTTGGTGGATTTTGTATGGTTTTGACCGTTGACGAGCCATAGTACGTGAGTGATTAGGTGAGATCTGAGCTGGGAGCTATAAGGGTCAGGTTGGTGAATGTAGTTGGTTTATTGAAAGCTTCTATGAGTATTGGTTTATGAGGTTTTTAACTGATTTGAGCTGAGAGTTGAAGAGAAAGCGAGGAGTTGAGCAAACTCTGAGGCTAAATTTGGGGATTTTCTGATCAAGGGGTCAAGATCTCCTGAAAGTTGTGTTGAATACAAGAGGGTTTCATGTTTTAAGTTTTGTCTATGTTGGGAGCTCTATGAGTGAGGTCAATGAATGTGACTGATTCAGAGGGTAGGCCGGTATTCGGACCTGCTGGGAACAAGGTTGGGTCCTTCAGTTCACAGAAACTTGCTTCGAAGCCTTTGAGAAAAGCTGAGAGATCTCCGGAAGAGGGTGTGAAAGATTACCGACCCTCTAGGGTTACCAATTCCTTGCCCAAGTCGCATTCTATGAGTGCTACTTCAATACTTCGTCAGCATGGGCAGTCACTGCATTCTAGTTTATTACTAAATGCTTCATGTTCTTCTGATGCCTCCACTGATTCATTTCACAGCCAGGCTTCAACTGGTAGGATAACTCGGTCTAACAGTTTAGGGAGTCGGAGAAAGCTGTATGCTTCGAAGCCAAGAAGTGTTGCTTCTGAGGGTGGTTCAGAATCTCCACATAATGGTTCACAAACCAAAAAGCAGTGTGCATGGGTGACGCCAAATACTGGTGCGTACTTGATCCTTTGAAATCTCAAGTTATTTTCATAAATTTTAGGGTTTCATGGATAAAACTTTATCATGTAGCTAGAAAAAGCACGGATTTTTATCTGTATGCTACAAAATGCCCTAGGTATGCTTTTAGGTAGCATTTCAATTATAATTTTGTTCAAGATGGGAATTAAGAATGTGGTTCTCATTGTTCATGTTTGGAATATGAATTTTGGTCATCAAAAATACTTTTGGTATCAAAATTGCTACAACCCAATAAAATTCAGAGTTGAGCTTCTTTCATATACTTTTGAATTCTAATCAGCAACTTGTTTGTATAATTCATGCATATGGTTGTCGTATTCATTATTGATCTAGACGTTGCTGGAGTGATAGGTTTTAGTGCCGGCAGTAGTTACATTTTTGAGAGAATGGAAGAGAGAGGGATAGTCTTTGATGGGGGTGAGAGTGACAGTTTAGAGAGATAAATCACATTGTTATGGACAGTGGTGGTAGTGGAAAAAGTGAGAGAATAGAGGAGATTGAGGGTAGTGTTGTGGAGGCGGCGGTGCTGTGAGTGAGTAATAAAGAGAGGGTGGGTGTTGTGTTCTTGACAAGTAGTTGAGAAAAAGTGGATACGAGATATGTGAGAAGAATGATTAATCATATGTCTAGTAAGAAAAAGAACAAAAACACATATTGGTGAGAGAGAGAGAGAGACGGTCAAAATGGTCAAGAGTGTGTCAGGGTTACTTAAATGGGTATTTTGGTCATTTCACAATTAAGTTTACAGTGTTATTAAAGGAATGAGTTTGGAGAAGTATATAGTAGTTATGCATCGCGAAAAAAGTTCATGATACTTATATAAAAAAGGTTCAAATAACAGGAGCCATATGCAATTTCTCCTTTGTGCGTAGAAGATACTCTTTTGGTTATGCAAGTGTAGTTTTTAACTTGCTCAAAGTTTTGTAACTAGACCGCATCTACTTGGCTTGAGGTTAGGTTTATTTGGAGGCCACTTCATTCCGGATGATTTATTTGAATCTGTGTTAGAGTTTGACAATATATTGTTAAGAGGACTCTATATGCTTTTATTTCATTAAAATTGTTCATTTTACGTACTTTCTTAATTTGCATGAATAATTTGAAAATGACACTTGTTCGAAAACGGAGATAGTAGTGTAGTACATAGCTTAAGTTTTACCAAGACATACAAAAGTGCACTTTTTCACTGGTCGTCTGTTGGTCTTATTGTTCCTAGGGAAGCCAGTATATAGATGTTCCTAGATGCCCTGATATCGCTTCTCAAGTTTCATCTACTCTACTGACTGATTTTCGTGTCAATTAGACCCATCTTTTGCTGCTTTCCACGATGAAGAATGGGGAGTTCCAGTACATGATGACAAGTACGTAATAACAGTCGGCTTTTCTTTTTCTTTTATATAATTATTGAATTCAATTTTGCCTTGATACGATCGTATTTAATAGTTCATGTAAAATCCTTGATCACCTGCAGGAAATTGTTTGAGCTTCTTGTCCTTTTGGGTGCTTTGGCAGAACTTACTTGGCCCGCCATCCTTAGCAAGAGACACATTTTTAGGTAGCATTCCTATAAACACCTATTAAGCTTCCATCTTAGTAATTCCCTCCCAAAATATGTGCAACTTTATAGTTTAGTCCTCGTGGTTGTGCTTCCCCGTAACTCGATCTTTTTCAACATGTTTCCCCTGTTGACAAGGTTCTCTTGGCAGGGAAGTGTTTTTAGATTTTGATTCACTTGCTGTCTCAAAACTAAACGAGAAGAAGATAATTGCTCCAGGAAGCACTGCAAGCTCTCTGTTATCAGAACTTAAGCTGCGCGCTATCCTCGAGAATGCACGTCAAACATCCAAGGTAGATTCTTGTTTTTTTCTATCATTTTTAGCTTCGTCTAGTTAAAGATGGATGATTACTGCTCGTCAAGCAATTACTACCCTTAACAGACAATTCAGTTTGTACTTTTGGAGTTGCCTTGAATCATGATTCCTTATTGTGGGTCTCTTTTATTGATGACAATTAGGGTTTGGGTCAGGTTATTTAAAGTCCGGTTGAGAAAACCCAAATCCAACTATGCGGGTCAGATTTCGGGTGCCCGTATATTTGGATTTGGGTCCAAATTGCCAAGCTTTACCCTATAGTATTCTTTTCGCAGAAAATGCTAGTTATGATATCGATTTTCTATTGTGGGTCTCTTTTATTGATGATGCTGGTTAGGTGAAAGTAGTTGATTGGTGGTCCCAAGCCTTCTGCAGTTGCATTCTCGCATAGAACAAACCGAAATGATTTCATGAATTTGACCTTAATACAACAATGCAACCTAATTATTCCTCTTATTCAACACACCAGCTTCCCCGGCTAGTTAGGTTCCGAGTCAATTCTCAGACCCAACAACTTTCAAGACCCTAACAACACTTTACTGCATGGTTACTATCATTACCATTGTGAGTAACACTTTGCAGGTTTTGCTGTTGCCAGATCATAGACGAGTTCGGGTCATTTGACAAATATATCTGGAGTTTCGTGAACTACAAGCCTATAGTTAGCAGATTCCGGTACCCTCGACAAGTTCCCGTAAAAACTCCGAAAGCAGATGTGATAAGCAAAGATCTAGTGAGAAGAGGTTTCCGAAGTGTTAGCCCTACGGTCATCTACTCGTTCATACAGGTCGCAGGCATTACAAACGACCATCTCACTGGTTGCCCTAGATTCCAGGAGTGCATTGCTGCAACAGAAGCAGGGAAGGAAGAGAATGGCGCAACGGGAAAGGCTGAGGATCAAAAAGCCGAGGAAGATGTGATGGAATCAGAAATTTCCCGAGCTATCGACGAGTTGAGTTTCTCATCAGAATGATGTGCACAGATCATTTCATTCAGCTGATCAGTTCACCTTGTCGACTGGTTCTGAGCTGTGGATGTGTAGAAAATTATAACAATTCATGTATGATCCAGTGTGTTGTGGATTAGTAGAGATTGTAGATTCAAAATGGTGATTTGTGCTCTTCTGTTGAAAATGAGAGACAGAAAGGTGCAAATTTTTGTACAGTGGGAAATTAAGAAATGTTGTTTCAATGCCAAAAAGAGAAAAAAAAAAGAAAAAAAGAAAAAAAGAAAGAGGATTGGCTCACTTGCACAATATTATTCGTGGAATTTTAGATATTTATCGGTGCAAAAATATAAACTTGCTGGTTATTGTAGACTATTATCAATGAATTGGCAAACATTGCGGGTATTCTTATTGAAGATATATGTAACTTACATGCACCAAATGTTACATGAAACTAACATTCCAGAAAAAAGTACAAGTTTTATTAGTAAGGAATTGAGCTTTCAGCCACATCGTCCAAGTACCTTTCTCAATGAATCTCTTTCGTGGCGGGACCCCATTTTATGTTGCTTCAAGCACATATCGCTCGAGGCATTGTAGGACCCAATCATGTCGCTCATCGAGCAATAGACACACCACCCACAACAAACTAGTTATACAGCTATTGACGAACTTGTAAATTGTTACGAATAATTTCAACTTACGTGTATCAAATGTTACATAAAACTTCAGTCGAGGAAAAAGAAGAAAAGTTGGTGTGGATGTATATGGTAAGGTTGTGATTAATGAATAGGCCATTACACTAGAAATTATGGCATCAAACACTAGTATGGCTTTAATAGGTTGATAGGAATGGTTGACTGTGTAATGCTTTTTTTGTCTTCAGGTGAGGTGCACTGAATTGAATTTGAAAGAAAACAGACTTGTTAGTGGTGATGGGTCCAGTATTAACAAAATGTTGAGCACCTCTATTTTAGGGGTAGATGGTTTAATTTATGACATGGTCCTATGATCCCTTATTTTATAGGGGACCAACCACTACCCACAAGGGTACACCAACCAAGCACCTCCCAATCAATATCGTTTGATTGAGTCGACAGCTTCAACTGAACCGACATTTATATTTATGAATACTTTCGTTGTTTCAAAATAGATGTTCATTTTGAAACAAAAAAGAAAGAGAAACAGGACACTTGTTTGGGGACAGATGGAGGAATAGTCAGAAAATCAGAATAGAAGAAGATTTCTATCTCCGAAATTGTGAAACCGAATAATAAGCATATAAACTTCAAACAGAAGATTGACAAAAAATGGTGAAATCAATAGCAACTACAATGTACTAGCCCGAAAATGGGAATAGAACTCACCTAACACAATATGGCTTCTCTGTTTTCTTTGGATCTGTTTCACCTGAAATCAACAAGAATCAATTTGTGCCAACGATACCAAGTGTACAGAAACAGTCGATTAGAGAGCTACGTCTACGCGAAAGAGAGAAAACTATCACAAGAAAGAAGATGTTAGAATCGTCAAATCTATAATTTAAGACTTTATATGGAGACAGCCGCTACAAGAATTTCAGTTCAAAAGGTCTTACAAACGGGATTTTCAGCAAGGCTTAATTTCAAATCCAATGCTTAGAAGAGTTCGGGCTGATTCCATTGCCTTCTCACATCCAGGGTCTAAGGCCTCACCTTTCAATTCGCCTTCTTTGCTTACCGACCACTGGGTTGGGACATCTGGTTTTGCAGGGCCTCGGTTTTCTTGAGTTGGAAACTGTTCAAGGCAGCAGGAGCGGTGGCAGCTACAAGATTAGCACTCGGTGGGCCATGTCGCTTCTTTGGTACGGGCATGTCATGGTCATGTATTCCCTTATAAGTAATTATCAGGGCTCTTGTGTTATCTACAGCTGTCTCTGTGTGCTTACGGACAGGACATCCGGCAGAAGTGCACCGATAGTAGCTCCTGAGTTTGATGCAAACATCGAATCAGTACAAGAGGAAGAGAATGCACCCGACTTCACCAATACACAAAACATCATATAATTTACTCAATACCGATGTCCAAACAGAGCACCCAATTGAAAGTGCCATATGATTGAAGGAGTCACATGAAATAAGCAGACACTATTTTTGGTGTGAAACAATCAGTTTAATTTGTATTCGAGTCGGATAAGACCACAAGGGTGGAAAAGCTCTTTCTATCAAGTGTTAACGCAGTTTCACTCCCTCAGTCTCAAACAGGAGACCTAGTTAAGCTAGAACGGTTCCCTATTAGTTGATCAGCGCAGTTGCATACCCTGAGTCTCAAAACCGAGATCTTGGGCTAAGCTAGAACAACTCCCTATCAGTTGATCAACGCACTTGGTGTTCAGCAAACAGATTTTTGCGTGCATATCGACGTGAGTGTGAATGTGAAGAAGGTGCTCCATATTCACCATGTGTTCCCTATGGCCCAACTGATCTGGAGAAGACTAGTACCACTTAGCACACATTGCTCTACAATATTGCATAGTGCAATAACCCCTAGTTCAAGATAGCACGGTTGAATATTCATTAATAACAGATAATTAGCATTTTGATAAGAGAGACATTGTATGGTAAGAGCTAATGTCAAACCCAAAACGGTCTTACTAGAATACAAATTGAACTAGAAGAGAATATTATACATTTACTCTGTTAACATATCTATAGCATAGATATCAGAACACCTAGGAGTCCAGTGCCAAACCCTCCTGTTTGAATGCCAAGACTAACTAACTGCCAATAACCCATGGTCATTTGCAACAAGCTCTATAATTGAGTCTACACTATAATAGAGTCTACAGTACATGGTGTATTTTGAGCCCAATTCAAAAATATGTTCACTTCACTAACAGATTAAGCCTCGAGTAACTTCTGGAAAATACATCTTCCAAAACAGTTTTTTCACATAAAACCTAGAATCCACAAGTAATTGTTGACATATAAAACCTCTAATGCAAAGGTATCAGCAGTTTATTTCTCGTTAACAGAGAAAACAACTAAATAAGCATGCACCTGGGATGTGGATTTCCTTTCACCAGTTTTTGTCCATACTTCCGCCATCTGTATCCATCGCCTGAGATCCCCACATCGCCAGCTGCATGTACAACAAACTTAGGTTTCTTTCCAGGTTTTAAGAGATCACTTGAATATGCTAAGTTGCCCTTCTTCACCCTGCACATCCATCAGGATAAATAAAAAAAGAACATAAAAATTTGTTATCAAACTGCTATAGTACACATAATAAAGAAAGGTAACATCACAAAACAAAACAAAAATACATTTGAAAAATTATATTTGTGGGAAGACTTGCCTTCGTTTTGTCTCTAGTTCATTGACATGCTCGTCCTTAACTGTAATTTCATCATTCCCATCAGAGTTGTTTGAACTCAATCGCTTTCTTTCAACAGCTGAAGTCATTTCTTCTACATGCTCCTTAGAAGATATAGATGGGTCTGATCCATTCAGCATTGTTGTAGGTTGCTCTACAATACCATTTATGTCAACAAGCTGGGTAGGAGTTGAACGGCAATTTTCCCTAGTGCAGCTAATCTTCTGTGGAGGATCATGATTGTGCTGCCCTTTATAAATCGTCTCAATTACATGGCCTGAGTGATCACAGAATTTAACCCTTTTAGCACAACATTCAGAGTATGTGCACCTGTAATAACTTCTACAACCTTTAGGACTCTTCACTAACTTCTGTCCATATTTACGCCAATTGAAGCCATCCGAAGTGGGTGTTTTTACAATTACAGCAGGAGATATAGAATTAAGTTCATAAGAGGTTTGCTTGTCTATTTCTGGCACACATATATTCACTTTCAGCGGTAAGGCTTTATGCTCTACTCTCTCTGAACTTGGAGCAGATGAAATAGATTGTGTAAAAGAAGTTGGTGACAGTCCTGATGATGAAATTGGACACACATCTAACTGCAGCTGATTTTGCATCTGACCATTGGGAGCCAGGGCTATGACACTAGTTAAAACTTCCTGGTTGGACACCCCGACATGTTCCTAAAAGAGATCATACAATAAAAGTATATAATGAAATTCTAATGACCAACTTAGAAGCATATTGTATTAGCTTCTGAATCAGGAAGGTAAACCTTCTGACTAAATAGTCTAAGATTGGAAGCATATGGTTTTAGCTTCTCCAGTTGATTTGTCATATGTTCACTATTCAAAGGTTTAAAAGTTATCAAAATCAATGACATTAATTGAATTTTTCTGCCCCCAAAGCTTATTATGCATCAATTGTTCAACTTCATACTCGAAAGAGACACATATTTTGGGAGGGAGGGAGTACTAAACTAGAAATATCCTAATGACATTAACTCGAAAGAGATAACAAACAACTGTGAAATCCATCATCAAGTTTAATTCATGAACTTCTTTCCACATGGAAAGTAACACACTTAGATTGGATTCTCAGTTACATTAAATCCTTCATAATCACTCACAAAAAAATTTTAAAAAAATTCAGACTCCCTAAATTCAATAGATACTTAGCGAATTCAATGAAGCAGACAAATTAAATGTAAACATGTACATGCACACATAATGCCAGGGATTTAACATATCTCAACAAAATTTCCGAGCTCCCAAAAACTAAAAACATACACAATGCTCTAAATTTTAAGCAAAAAAACTCAGAACACATAACATGAGCTAAATAAAACTCAAAATCCACCGAACACAAGCATCAAACAGAGCAACAAGAACGAACAATTCATCTAGAGTAAGCTCCTTACCTCAAATTCTTCTCCTCCTCACTCTTCCACACCATGATTCACATGCAACCCTGTCAGATCAACAAACACCATCACTGTCACTATAAACCATAAACGAAGAAAACAAATCATTTCCGAGAAGAAGAAGAAGAAGAAAAAAAATTACCAGCGGACTGATCATTCTCCACCGCTAGGGTTTCGAATTGAACCTCCTTCAACTCAGCTCCACCATCAGCGACAGAGCTCCCAAACTCGCCATCGAATTGCGTTTCGGAGAGTCCCTGCAACTCGCTGAACACCAGATGCTCCTCCTCTCCGTCGTCGTCGTCGTCACCGGATTCCTCCCC
This sequence comes from Pelargonium cotyledonis, assembly GCA_036897625.1. Classification (NCBI taxonomy): domain Eukaryota; kingdom Viridiplantae; phylum Streptophyta; class Magnoliopsida; order Geraniales; family Geraniaceae; genus Pelargonium; species Pelargonium cotyledonis. Next base: position 10,751 of record JAYMTA010005272.1, read on the forward strand.
CGGCGGCCTCCGGCTCTCTGCCATGGCCGATTCTGTGTTCTTTTTTTGTCAGTTTCTCGGAAGCGAGAGTAAACAGTTGGTGTATCTATTATATTGTCCGAAACCGAAGTACCGAACCGGAAATTTGTGAGTGGGCTCGTAAATCGGGTTTTCGGATTCCGTGTACCGGTTTGTTAGATTTGGAGAGAGATGGTTGCTTTATAAAGAGAGAGTATATGTGTCCGTTGACTGGTATTGACTCAGGTGTTTTCTTAGTTCGAGAGAGAGATGATAGCGACCAATGGCTGTGATTTAGTGCCAATCAAGGTCTTGGGATCACCGTCGGATAAAATGACTAGACGGTTTCTTCAACACCGCCAAGTTGACCGCTTCTTTGTCTTGGACACAATGTATTATAGTTACACTTTCCAATTTCTGTTTTGTAACTGTAATATAATTGGAAAAAAATCATAGTACTAGTGTTCCAAGGACGAGTGATATATTACTCATTAAGATTATATCAAAAAATGTGATATAGTAACTAATATATTCTTATATAAAAACTAAAAAATTTATATCATAACTTGAGATATATCGAATTAAACGGTCGACTCACTTTCAGAATTTTTTAAAATACCAGTCGAATGTCTTAAAAAAAATGATGGAAGAAAAATTGCATATCAATTCAAAAAAAAAAAAAAAATAGACAACTGGAGACCTAAAATGAAAAAGATTCATTTTCTCCGACAAACTATAGAATAATTAACTCAAATTATTGTTTCAGTAGTTGAGATATTAAAATATTATATATTATACCATACACAGTTTTGACTTGGAGATCAATCATAGCCAAGAGATTATATATATATATATATAT
>JAYMTA010005273.1:0-11601 GCA_036897625.1 Pelargonium cotyledonis
GAATCTTGAAGTTTTGTGTTGTAAACATGATGTTTTTTCTAGGGCATTACTTGAAACTTTGATAGGGTTGAAGCCAACCTTACTTTACCATTTGTGAAAAATATTCTTTTTTTTATGTGATTAAATTTCTTAATCTTATCGAATAAAGTTTAATTGATTATTTAAGTTGACATATTGATATATAGGCTTTGAATTTTAACCATTTATAGAATAAAAACTTAATCAAATTTGAAAAAAAAATGATATGTTGAAGTTGAAAATATATTATCTCTAATATATTGTATTATAACATAGTTTTCATAATTCAAATGAATATATATTAAACTAACTCACGTACTTTAAATCAAGTAAAAACTCACAACAAAATTGTTTGATTATAATAAAATTTGTATTATTCTTCGTAATTTCAAATTTCAAACGTGTATGTAAGGGTGTTATATAAAAACAATTTGTAGTTTTTTTATAAGCATACCAAAAAAAAAAAATTGTAGTAAACCATTGAAGTGAAATAAATTCAAACGTTTCACACCAATTTCTAATACATGAACATTTCAATTGTAGTAAGTTACTGAAGTTAAAACAAATTTAAACATTATAATCATATAAATAATACTTTTCCTTATAAATTTTGGTATTCTACCCGTGCAACACACGGGGTCAAATACTAGTTAATATAGTTACAGAACCAAAGTTCTATGATATCAAAGTCAAATGCGTTGTCAGCTGGTTGGCCTTCTCTTTCTCCAAGTTCTTCATCTTCTCAATATCTTTCTTCTTCTCCTTATGTTCTATGATTCCTCCAAATCTGAAAAGCATACATTAGAAAACAGTTAAACACAAGCAAATAGAAGGAAAAAAAAACAAATTTGAAGCCAAGGTAATACCTTCACCAATTTCCTCAATCTCTTTAAGATATTCTTCAAGCTTAATAGGATTTGAACTCCACCTATTCCAATCTTGAGTGCACACAGGACACTCAACTATTCTAGGAGTCAAGGAACTTCTAAAATTAGTGAGAGCTTGATCTCCTATTCTAAATATTGATTCAGAAGAAACAATCAAATATGGGGATGCCCAAAAGATCTTTAGACATCTTACAACATGAAACATGAATAAGTTGTTCTTTCAATACAAAAAAATACCAAATGTATAATTACATTCCTCCAATTCCTCTTTCAAATATTGATCAAGTTCTGATCAGTTATTTGATTGGCTACTGCTTTGGAACTGCTTAAAAGCAGCAACCATCAAACCTTTCTTAGGCTTGTTGACATATACAACCTCAATGCCACTAGGTTGTGAAAGAGAGAGTGAACCCGAACCAGAACCAGAACTAGAACCAGAAAAAGTCAAAGAACCAGAAATAAAAAACATAATAAAGATCATCATATACCAGGGTCAAAGATTATAGCAATAAAAATAAACAAATTCATCTTACTAGGATCACCCGAGTACTTATCATATTTTTCAATCATCTTATAAGGCATAGCAAAAAATTCGCTATCATGTAGAATCAAAGTAAGTATCATAAATGTCATCAAGAATCAAATTGCTAGTTGTATACAAGGAACTACAAACCTAAAAGTCAAATCATAGAAATGAGACAAAAAATTCATCACAGACTTCACATGCATTTTTCAGACTTTTCAAACTTACTAAAATGCAACAACATAAAATAGGTAGAATTTCCACCTAGAGGGGACATCAAGACACAAACCTTACTTGGTATCAATTCTTATCAATTTATCACAGTTTTTAAAATTTTCAAGTCTGGTTGGAGTTTGTTTCACAAACCTTACAACAAACCTAATTCTTTCAACCGGCAAACTCAACTTACTAACTTTATTAGAGATTATTATGTTTATAATATGAGCAATGCATCTGAAATGCATAAACATCCCACCCAAATGACTTTACATTGAAATTTTCTTTTCAAATATGTAAGTGTTGTGTCACTAGCATTTGCATTGTCAACAGTTACATTCAAAACAAATTTGATATCACAATCAAGCAGACATTGTTCTAAAATCTTTCCAATATCCTCCCCTTTAAGAAAAGAGATTGGACAAAAATTGATAATTTTTTCGTTTAATCTTCACTGAGAAACAATGAAATGTGCTATTAGACACATATAATTGATATGTTGAACTGAGGTCCAAGTATATGTTGTAAGACAGATTCTTAGATCATCATTACCAAACAATGCAAAAAATTTACTCTTTTCATAGTCAAACAAATCATACACATCTCTCGTACTTGTTGTACGAGAGGGTACACAAAGCATAGGAAAAATACCGTTCACAATATCCCTAAACCTTTACCCCTATATATGTCTAAAAGGTAGTTCATCTTTCACAAATATTTTTGCTAAACAAACCCTTTCAATAGACTAATCAAAACACCATCTACTCTTACTACCCTCTTTACCCAAACCAGACTTAACAAAACATAATTTTTAAGTGAAATCCAATTCATTCTCATGGTTGATTGTCACATCTATCAGTATGGTTAAGCATGATACAAGTCCCTAGATTATTAATGTGACCAATATATCTTTTATTACAATGCATGCATTCAGAGAACAATCTATTATTAACATCTAAACCAGAATTACTAAAATGCAACCAAATCTTAGATATTTTCTTCTGAGAACCCTTACCAAAAGTTGTAGTATAGAAGGGCTTACCAGAAGCATTACCAACATTACTAGTATCACCATCATCAACATCAACATTAACCATTTCAGAGTCATCTGTACTAACCTATACATAGAGTGAAAACAAAAGCATTTAGTTCTTAACAAAAACCCAAAATCAAACAAGTTATGTCAAACTATAAATTAGAAAACCCTAAATCTAAGCATGCATCAACAGAAACATTAAAAGAGAAAACCCTAAATCTAAGCATGCATCAACAAAAATACTAAACAACCAAAAAACCTTATATCTAAGCATGCATCTATAGAATCATTAAATTGAGAAAACCCTAAATCTAAGCATGCATCAACAAAAACACTAATCAACAAAAAACTCTATATCTAAGCTTGCATCAATAGAATCATTCAACTCATAAAATCCTATATCTAAGCATGCATCAACAAAAACACTAAATCAAAGCACAGAGAAACCAAAACCCCAAAATACATAAACTAAACATGCATCATATAAACTAAAAATCTAAGCATAGAGAAACCCAAAACGTTAAATTCAAACATGCATCTAGAAACCAAAAAACCTAGATCTTAGCATGCATACATAGAATCCTAAAACTAAAGCATACATAAAAAAAACCCTAACTCTAACATGCAAATATGAAAAACAAAATTCAAGCCAGAGACACTGAAAGACTTAAGTGGATGGAGTGTCGGGGACCGAATAAATAAGCGTCTCAAAATTTATTCTTAACTTAGAGAACACCAACGAAAGAGCGGGGGCAAGTTTAGCAATTATTTTTTGACACCTCTAGCTGCGCGCACCCGAGCCTCGATTAACAAAGGAAATTCCTAAATATTGTATCTACATCAGCTTTGCTTTCTCGAGTTTCACAAATATTGTGTCAACAACCTCAAGCGGCCTCAGAGGAGTTCTCTGAACCTCACGCTCTTCCTTTCCGCCTTTATGCTATGTCTCTCTACCTCGCTCATTACGCACGACGATCTGCGCCAAATCTACATTGTCTGCTTTACAAGTTGAACGAGGATGACATAGACCATCTCCAACAATGAAGACTTTATTAGAAAACCTAATACATTAATGAAGATGATAAAGTAATTTGTTAAAATAAAAACAAAATCAAAATCAAAATCAAAATAATTTTTAAATTCGCTAATTAGAAAATGAAACGTGTTAGTTATTGATTTTTTTTTTCTCCAAATCAACTGATTTTAATGGAACTTTCGATACAACAGATACTTATTTAGTTCATAATTAGATACTACAAGGATCAAAGTGGTCCATTTTAAAGTACAAAAACTACATTGGCTCACTAATTACAAGGGCCAAAGTGGGCTTTTATTATTTTGAGTTAATTGCAACTTACTGCCCCATAGTTTACACATTTTGCAATGGATTGCCCTTTTTTTTGTAACTTTTCAGTGCCCTAATTTTTCATGAGCTCTTTTTGTTCTTCCAAACTAACGGAATATGCCGAAATATGTCAAAAGCGTGTCATGTGCACTGCACATGTTAATTTTTTTTTCAAAATGGCATAAATGTCATTGGGTTTAATTGCAGTTTACTACCCCATAGTTGACACCTATTTCAATGAGCTACTCTTATCTTTCTTTTTTTTTTAACTTTGCAGTACCCTTATGTTTCATCGGCTCTTTCCGTTGCCGGAATATTTTCTGGCCACCACATGGAGTTTCTTGATTTCTCCAAAAACCAGTCAAAGCTCCATCTTTTTTCGTTTGAGTTTCTTGGTTTTTCATCCAATTTCACATTCAAAACTCAAAATCTAATAGAAAAAAACTTCAATCTTTTCTTATGGGTTTCTTCAAATTCACATTTCAGGTTTAAAAAATCAATTAAGGCATCAATCTCCCAATTAGAGGTTTCAAATTCCAAATTATGGGTTTCAAATTCACATTTCAAACTCAAAAAAATTAGTCCAAAGCTCTAAATCTAGTTTGAATAGTGGCAATCGAGAAAAATAACAATTAGGGGTATTTTGGACACTTAAAATTTTAACGGATAGAAAATGGGCGGAAATAGCTCATGAAAAATTAGGGCACTGCAAAGTTACAAAAAAAAAATAATAAGGGCAGCCCATTGCAATAGGTTTCAACTATGGAACAGTAAACTGCAAACATTGGCATTTTTGAAAAACTTCATGAAATCATATTGAGAGCTTCCAAACTACTTTATGTCACTAATCCATACACAAAACGTTACCCTAACCCAGCCATATTGCCTACACCTCAAAACAAGCCTACAACTAGTCAAAACACAAATTCAGCCACCAAAATCCTTCCCCAATCTGAGATTCAATGTAGACATGAGAGAGGACAATGTTTCACATGTGATGGAAAGTATACATTCACCCACAATTGCCCAAATAAGCCAACATTTCTCCACATTGACATGTAAGAGGATATCTCTGAATGTGACCTGTAATTTCATCCCAATCTACAACAGATACAACCTGAACCACCACCAACAACTGAACCACAATCAACTGATCAACCAATTTTATCCTATTTTGCTCTCTCTGGTTCTCAGAATACAACAACAATGATATTTAAAGCTACAATCAATGGTACAACATTAACTCTATTAGTGGATAATGGAAGTTCTCATAACTTCATTTAGCCAAGAATTGCTTAAGCAATTGGGTTGCCTACCGAACGTTGTCCTGAGTTTACAGTGAAGGTGGAGAATGTAGAATATTTAAAAGCTACTGGGATGGTACAAAAAGTTCAGCTCAAGATTCAGGATTATACTCTGGAGGTCCCAATGACAGTTCTATCAATATGGGGGTGCATATGTTGTTTTGGGAGTATAATGGCTTTATACATTAGTCTCTTATCCCACTATTTACCAGAAAATGATCCTAAAATTTCATTATGAAGGCAAGTTTTTTCAATTGCAATGAGAAATTAATGTTCCCAAATAGGCTTAATTTCATCACATCTCCAAAATACTACACACAAATGCAGTTGCTAAGTTATATACACTTGAATCCATCCCTAGCAAAATTCAACCAGATACTTTGGCTGATTTGTCCCGAAACACAGATCCTAAGATTTTATTGCTCTTGCACTTCCATAAAAAAGTGTTCCACAAACCAACTTCATTGCCACCACCAAGAAGCCATAATCACCAAATCGCAATGTTTTCTAGAACTCAACCAACTAATATGAAACCATATCGATACCCATATTCTCAGAAGTTAGAAATTGAGAAAATTATAGCTGACCATCCCTTACAAGAAGGCCTATTGAACCAAGAACCAGTCCCAACTCGGCTTCTATTATCTTAGTTAAGAAGGAAGATGGTTCATGGCGTTTCTACATAGATTTCAGAGCTCTAAATGTTGTAACTGACAAAGATAAATTTTCCAATGCCCACAGTAGATGAGTTTTTATATAAATTGTATAGAGCAATCTATTTTTCAAAATTGGATTTATGAGCTGGTTACCATCAAATTCTTCTCAAAGATGCATATAGAGAGAACAACATTTCTTACACATGTTGGCCATTACCAGTGGCTTGTGATGCCATTTGGCTTGAGCAACGCACTAGCTTCCATTTAAGGTGTGATGAATGAAGTTTTCCATAAGTTTTTAAGGAAATCAATTATTTTCTTCTTCTATGACATCCTTATTTACAGTCAAAGTTGGAATGAACACATACTTCATCTGCATCAAGTTTTGCAGACGTTGAGTGATAATTCTTTGTTTGTCAAGCTCTTAAAATGCAACTTTGGTGCTACATCAATTGATTACTTGGGTCTTATTGTATCTCAGCATGGAGTCTCTATGGATCCCTCGAAAACTTCAGCAATTTTTTATTGGAAGCAACCTAGAAATATCAAACATTTGAGGGAATATATTTTTGGATCTAACAAGTTATTACATAAGGTTTATAAGGGAATATTCCAAAATATATAGTTGTTCCTCTTACAGACCTTTTGAAGAAAGATGGATTTTAGCGGAAAGAGCAAAGTGATGTAGCATTTCAGAGCCTTAAACAAAATGTAATGTTTGCTCTTGTACTTCATTTGCCAAATTTCTCTAAGGATATTGTGGTAGAGGTTGATGCTTCTGGAAGTGGTATAGGTGTTTTCTTGAGTCAGGAAGGCCATGCAATTTCTTATTATTCTCAGAAACTATCTTTAAGGATGCAAAAACAATCAGGTTATGTAAGGGAATTGTATGCCATAGAGCAAGCTTTAAGAAAATGGAGACCATACTTATTGGGAGATCGATTTATCATAAGAAAAAATCACCAAAGCATTAAATCTATGCATGACTAGGTGCTTCAGTTTTCTGAACAACAAGATTGTCTGATTCAATTGTTGGGCCACAACTACACCATTGAGTATAGACCTGGGTAAGATAACAAGGTAGTTGATGCCTTATCAAGATCTTTCTTTTACTTGTATAATGTTTCTTAACCACACTTCCATTTTATGGATCAGTTGAGGTAGGAATTGAAAGAAAGACTCTAAGGCTCAGGAATTAATTAATAAGATTCAATAGAGGGACCCCAATGTTTCACACATGTCTTATAAGCATAATCTATTATTTTGGGATAAAAGGCTTTATATTTCCTCCAGTAATTTTTGTTTGAATTTCGCAACTCGAGTTTGTAGGGCCATGTTGGAGTAACAAGAACTTATAAGAGGTTGGCTGCAAACTTCTATTGGGATGGGATGCTTTCACAAGTCCAGAACCATGTGAAGAGTTGTGCAATTTGTCAGCAAGCTAAATTAGACCATCAGAGCCCTGTAGGTTTATTACAACTATTACCTATACTTAAACAACCTTGGACTGACATTGCAATGGACTCCATCACTGGTTTACCAAGCTTCCAAGGATTCACAATCATCATGGTAGTCATTGACAGACTAACCAAATATGCAATCTGAGTCTTTGAATAAGAAACTAGAAATGTACATCTCCTTGTTACTGAGAACCCAAAAAAATGGGGTGATTTCTTGCCTTGGGCCGAGTTCTGGCACAACACTTCCTTTCACACTGCTGCTGGGATGTCACCATTTGAGGTTGTTTATGGAATGACACCTCCAACTATCAAAAACTTCATTGTAGGTTCAGCTGTTAACAAAGAGGTGGAGCAGAGACTTAAAGAGAACATAAGAGAAGTTGAATTTGAAGTTGGTACTTGGGTGCTGGTTCCATTCCAGCCTTACAGATAACAATCTGTTGCATTCAGAAAGAATCGGAAATTGGGATTAAGATATGTTGTGCCTTTCAAGATCAGTGCCAGAATTGGAAAAGTTGCTTATGAATTGGACCTCTCAAAAGCTGCTACAATAGACCCAATATTTCATGTGTCTCTGTTGAAGAAGTTTATTGGCAACCCTACTAGTAATTGTCATCTTGAATTTTTGATTCCCATAGCTGAGCCAACACTGATAGCTTGGAGGAAGGTTTTTTCCAACTTTGTTTGGATTCCTCAGGTTTAGATTCAATGGTCGACTATAGCTTTAGTTCCATTCTGGGTGGACCTCAGAGAATTCGTTACTGAATTTCAACACATCCACCTTGAGCCTGAGGACAAGGTGATTGTAAATAGGGATGGTGTTGGTATGAGTGTTGATGAGGATATAGCCGTTGTGCTTGAAAGATGCAAGAGAAGAAATAGAAATGACAGTGTTCGAGCAAAAAGGTTCAGTAACCTGGACGACATTGTTTCAAAACAAATCAGAAAACGACGTCGCTGGAGAGTCGTCTTCTACAATGGGAGAAGCAAGCAAGGGATAGCAGGACAATAGTGGTCCCATGAATACCATTGAGGCTAAACAAGAAGTTAAGGAGCATGTGGGCCAAAAGGGTGCCAGAGTGTTGATGAATGTTGAGAATTCTCTAGAGATTTCTCCCCTTTCAGTTCTTGTATTTCTCTAATCTCTCTGATCGAGCTGTTATTGTTCTTCCTCTTTTCAATTGCAATTTGAATCCTCTCTTCGGTTAATGGGATTGCCATGGAAGCAGATCTCAGCTGACACATTTTGAAATTCAATTTATCTGTTCTGCTGTAATTTGTTGATTCACTCAAGCACACACTACACCATCTCTCTCACACACACCCAGTCACCCTCCACGCCCACCGGACCGCTCCGAGTCTCCTGATATCGTCGCTTCGTCCTACCTCTCCGCCGTTCATATCTCGATTTGAGCTCTGGTGGCCTGCCGGCGTGTTGCTTGTGAGAGTTGTTGAGGAGGTTGCCGCCGACGGGTTTGCTTTCGGCAGCTGATGTGAGTAACAGGTGGAGGAAATGACGAGAAGAGGTCTCTGAACTGTCAAATTTCATAGGATTGCTTGCTGGCAATTAATTGAGGCAGCAAATCTCATGTAATTTTGTTGGATTTGATGAATTAATGTAAAGTATTGTTAGGTTCTGAAATCTAATCTGTAATATTCTTTATCACCCATATTGGATTTGAGAGTTCTTGGCTGGTGAAGAATTAAGGATGATAAGGAGTGAAGGAGGATGCAGGTGTTGCGTGTGTGAAGAATAATGGCCATTAGATTGGTATTGGGAATTGAAAAGCACTAAAGAGTTAACATTTAAAGCTTATCAAAAACTACTTCCTTTTGTAAACAATATTATACTAAGTCACACCATAGTCCATACCATCTAAGTTTCAGAGGAGAAAGATCAGAGCATGGAGGAAGAAGAGGGTGCAAACGAAAAAAAAAATGAAAAAATGTGAAGGGTAAAATTGTAAATTCACATCGTTTAATTAATTTTAAACCAATAATTAAGTGATATGTGTCACCTTTGGTTTTAAAATATTAAAATATGTCACACATACGCTAAATGTGCAATTATTTTATGTTTTTAAATTATTTTTATTTGAAAAAGTTACACTTGAACGACATTAACGGACATTTGGACGGAATGTAACGTTGGTGACTCGTTTGGTTCAAAAATTGATAGTACATGGACTATATCAATCTATATGGGGTTACCACTAAAAGCAAATACTCACTCTAAACTTCTAAGTTTGGCATATAACACCCTTTACTTGCCATTTGAAGTTCTTTCTGTTAAGTTAGATGAAAATCGAAACGGAAAACAGCATGTGTCGTGCACATGTTGTTCTATTTTATTTAATGACACAATTACCCTTCTCCTTAAAGTGATAAACCATTTCAGTGACCATAAGAAAATCCTGGTCGCCGGATCCTGCATTTATTCGCCGGAAACTATGATCAGGAATAATATCAAGCAAAAATTAAACCAACTAGATGGTGATCTCGTGCAGTGCACAGAAAAGTTTTACACTTTTATCCTTCAAATTTGTGATATATCAAACAAAATTATATATAAGCATGTTAAGGTTTTGTATCTTTTGTAATGATGATCAAATTGTTTGAGAAAAAAAAGATGGTGTAGAAACAAATAAATAATGGAAAAACGATAAGAATGTAAGTAAAAGTGTTAAATAAATTAGTAATTTTCTAATAAAATAACAACATCAACATATAAACATGTATCAAACAAAAATCAAAAGTTTAAGTTCAAGTAAAGATAAAATAATTTAATTATAATATAAAAACATAAAAATGGTAAAATACAAACGCTTATAATTTTCACATGGAAAATATATAGAAATCATTATGTGAATATGTAATGTATAAAAATTTGAAAGTGATGTAAGAATATCACATTGAAAAAATAGAAGAAAGCATTGAACTTGTAAGTTCAATATAAGCGTAAGAATCCCATGTCGGAAAAGTACAGTAAACATTGAGCTTTTAACTCCTACATAAACATGCTACTTTCTATATACATTAGTGATTGTTATATCTAAAGTTATTAATTATTGTTATTAGTTAACAGAGTGATTTTTTATAACTTACAGAAAATGAAAAGTCTTTCAATGAGAGAGCTAGAAACTATTGTACTTGGTGAGATGACATCTTTTAGTGTTGTCTCATCAATTTTAACATACATATGTATGGATTTGTGAACAAAATTCCAGCATTTATAGTAATCAACACTAAAATAACTAAAAACATATACTAATGAACAAACAAAACCAAAGAAAATTAGCTCGCATATCTGAATGGTTGGATAATTCATTAGTTTGTTCCTAACCATAGTTCCGGGGAGATTTGACATCCACAACCACGGCTCTGGCGACACACGCTCTGGCACACACAACAACACCCAAATCTGTCGTGCTACATCGTCGACACCAGCCACACGGTGAGCTTCCAAATCTGTTCTTCTATTCCGGTTTGTTCATCTCTTTCCCTCCTTCCTCCAACATCCACGGTAAGCTTCCAGATCTGCATGGTTCAACAACGATTTAAAGGAGCAACGACTTGAGCAGATCTGTACGATGCGACGCCAGAGTGAGAGCGTGAGCGGAGATGGTTCCATGAGCGGCAAAGATCTCGGTCGAGTGATTGTCAATGGTGGTTGTCGGAGCTCTCACGGCCAGAGCCAGAGCAAGGCTGTGAGCGGAGAACGGAGGTTGGAGCAGATCTGCCTTGTTGGAGGAGCTGGAACGTCAGCAACTTCAAGCCCATATGTGCTTCACACGTGACCGTTGAGGAGCTGATTCGTGGCCGGAGGTAAGCAGTTGGCTGTAGGCAAGCAGAGAAGACAAGTTTTTTTGTTTTTTATAACTTAATTGAACAAGGGACTGTTTGACTATAAAAAAAATCACATGCGTATTTTAAAAAGGGTAATTACAGTTTTCTACTCTATGGTAGATTTTCTTTTCAGTTTCATACCCTATGCTTTTTTTGCATGTATTTCCTATCCTATGGTTTCCAAACTTCGTTCGGTCAGTTAAACTTAACAGAATTGGTACTGTTTGGTCATGTGCCTTGCACATGACCATTAATTTTTTTTAAAACCCCAAAATGCCCTTACCATCTTCTTCTTCCTAAGTTCGCCGGA
>JAYMTA010005274.1:0-11601 GCA_036897625.1 Pelargonium cotyledonis
GCTAGCTCTGGAGCATCAGGGATTTCTGCCACCGTCTTACCAGTGTCTTGAGGCTGTCTCGAAGCCTTCCTCCTAGGCTGAACTTTAGAAGGTTGGATTGTACCAGGCTCCCCTGAATCGGTAGCAATCGCCACAACAGAAGTGGCAGCAGAAGGCATACTTTCTTGGGCCATAGGGGTGATGGCGTGCTCTTAAATATGGGGAGCAGCTTTGGAGAGCATGGACTTCTTGGAAGAATCCTTACTGTCATCTATTTGCAGCTTCCTCTTTGCGCCTGAAAAGGCCTCAGAGGTGGAAGCCAAGTTTGAACCACCAGAAGGGCGAGGTGCTCCTCCAGAGCCTGAGGGCCTCCTACCCACAAGAGGGACAAAATAAATGAACCCCAGAGTGTTCAAACGAGCCTCTATTTAAGAAGCAAGATTGTCGTTATAAACCGCCCGACCAACTTTGGTTCAGGCGGGTAAAAAAGCAGAATATGTCATCCAAGATTAGATCATGTAAGAGCAAGGTTATGGAAAACCTCAAAGGAAAAAGACAAAGAAAGGAAAACTCAATACCTAGGAGACAGTGCTCCGCGCCTGGGCAGCGATCCCACACGTTTGCTGAGTGGCAAGCTTCACAGTCTTCAAAGAAAACTGGCTTAACAGTGGGACCGTGAATCTTCCATTGCATATTGCGTCGACTAGGAAAGAGGAGCAGAAGTGGTTTGATGTCCTCTCGTGGCTTTCGATGGGCACGAGAGTAATACTGAACGTTATCCCTAAATAAGAACTCAATGTCATACATGTTGCCTTTAGGTAGCTTGTCTGTCAGGACATCCCGGATCTCCCGGTCACGATATGTACGAGCATAGGGCCAAGACTTCCTGCTCAAAGCAATCTTCTTCACCCAGCTAGTTTCATTGACTGGAGTCTTTGTCCGGGGAACTCTCCAACCAAGGCACGAGAATATATACACCCGTGAGGTAGACATGGTGTAGGTATCGACCCTAGGTTCTTCAAACAAACGATCTTCGGTAGATACGGCAACTAGCCTAGCATCTTCTTCCCCAGGCTTATTCGCCATCTCATCCCCCTCTTCAGGCTTCCAAAAGTAAAGGAAAGCTCCCAAAGTAGGCTCTCGTCCCAACAAGCAGGAAAGGGCAGCAAAGCACACTATCCTCTTCAGATCAGTAGGAGCCAGGTGAAGAAGGTCGGTTTCCATGTAAGTCACCACTTCCTCAACAAAAGGGTTAAGAGGAAGGGTCAGCCCATTTTCGAAAAGACTCCTATAGACCACTAGTTCATCATCCCGGGGAGCTCTAACGATTAAACTCACCAGGTTTCAGGTGGGAACGTGCCCTCGAAAGCTGGCAGGATCGACTCCCAGATCAGTAAAAAGTTGGTCCACCATACTCTGTGTAACAATTCCATCGACTGGCAAGCGAAGCTCCTCCCTAATAATAGGAGAAGGATGCACTTCAAGGAGTGCCTTCCTGATCACACGATGGATGCAGCGACCATCAACCTTAAAGTGAAGATCATCAGAGGTGACCAAGGGAGGAATAGACACCCCTCACCAACAACCTGTATGTCAACAGGCTCTTCGACGTCGTGAGTAGGTGGCAAAGTATGAGCCCTGGTGCGATCCTCAGCAGGCAATCTCCTCAGGCTAGTTGATCTATATCTGGGCATAACAGCAAGATCCCCACGACCATATTGATTATGTCTGTTGTGTTCAGGTTGGGGAGGAACAGGATTCCTGGACGAGTTAGAATAAAACCTTGAGGCTGGAATTTTGGGGACCCCAGATTTGTTAGACTTGCCCATTTAAAAAAAAGGGTAACCTACAAGTGAACAGGGAGGTCTCAGGACAACGAATACGTAATCATGGACCTCATGAAGAAGTCCTCAATAGTTAATCATGGCAGTAGAGACTAAAGAAAATTCTTTCCTTGCAAAGCAATGAACCAGAAACATGCAACAGAAGCAGGCAAGGCACATAGAATTAACTACCAAGCCAGGGGAACATGCAGAGTATACATAAAACAAAATGCATCAAAGGAAATCAACACAACAAAAGAAACAAGATGATTTCATTCCACACAAAAAGGTACATCTTGATTACAAAAGCAGGATATATACACCAGAGAGCATCATCAACAAATATCCCGAGATACGGAGCACCCTATGGTCCTATCTACATCAACAGATCTCTAACATATCAAGAACTAGACATAGAAAAACCCTAACCCTAGACGACATCGATACATTAAAGCATTCGCGAGCAAAATTGCTTGGAGAAGAAATCTTACTGCCATTAAACTCATAAAAGATTAGACAAAAAACTGGGAGGGTCTGAAGAATTGACAAGCGCAGCGACGACCTGCAGATTCTAAAGTTCAGAAAGCAAAAAAAGGTTAGAACCCTCAAAACCCTAAAATCACCATAAAACAAAACCAAAACTAGGGTTCTTTGGAGTCAGATCCAGAGAACAAAACCCACAAATCCTCTACAACCCAAAAACCACTCCTAAACCCCAAAAATCCATAGTCTAAAACCCTAAAGTTACCCAGATCGCTCCTTTTCTCCTAAACCCTCTTTTCCCCCCATAAAGGAACTTCCTTTATGGCTAAGAAAGACCTCTCCAAGGTCCTCAACCCACGATTCAGAGAAAAAAAATGAAACCCTCTAAAAGAGTAAGTCGACGAAGGTCAAACAAACCCAGAAACTCCAAAAACCAGAGCCATGAACAAAAGGCAAAGACAAAGAATCTTACCGAACGAGAAGCAAGGAGCGTCGCTGAAAAATGGAGCAACGACGAACAGCTAGCGCAGGATTGCAATGGGAACAACTCTCCTTCTCTGAAAAATCTCAGTAGCAGCAATATGAATAAAAGAGAGGCAGGAGGTCTCCAAAGGTTTAAATAGAGGAAAGTTGGCAAGGAAGTAGGAGTAGTGGAATCATGAGCCTAGCCTCCCACTACTCTGAGGAACTCTGCGAATTCCTCTACACCAACCACTGGCGGCCAGCGCGTGCACAGTGACGTCAGGGAAAAGTAGAGATCGAGGAAATCCAATGGTCAGGAAATGATCAAGAAAAGAGACACACTGGGATCATGCCACGCGTCAAGTGGTTAGCTACAATGCGCTTCAACAGATATACATGAACGGGCGCTCGTGCGAACACGTGAGATAAAAAATGTCTGCAGCACGATAAAGGATCTCGCTAGCATTTATTAGAAACGTCGTCGCATACACCAAAAAGTCCTCAAGAAGAAACAGACTACTCAAACCCTCAAACAAGTAAGGAATCGCCAGAAGTGTCGTCAACAGATGTAACTTGAGATTACTCCAAGCAACACCGATAAATCACTATAACTTGGAGTAGGGGGACAACTGTTTATGCCCAAAAATTCTCAAGTACCAGTGGTCATTCAGAGGTTGACACGTGGCACCACTGACACATCATCAAACCTCAGACAAACGCCTCCGGTAATACAGCACCAAGACTAGCATAACCAGACAGCACCCAGAACTCCCCGAACTTCTACAGTAAAGCGAGGATCCGTCCCCTTGGTAGTTGCTCCCAAGTTCATTAAAGATGTCACACGAGAGGCACGCTGACCAAGTCCTCGCTAGTAGACGAATATCAGGCATCCTATGTTTGAGCGGAAAATGAATTCAAATTCATTCAACTCCCCCGAACATTAAAACTACCCGAGGACTAATCACGGCTCTTTGCGACAGTCAGACATGAGCTGGAACATCTCACTTAACAACTGCATAAGCCAACTGGACCGTGTGCTCCAAGTCACTGTAAGCCTATAAATACCCCCTTGACGGTAAGAGAAGGGATTCCAAATTCTCTCTAACTGAAACTCTGTCTCTAAACCTTTGTTTCATTTCTTTCCCTCTTTCAAACTAGATCACTGATTCTCATGCCAGAGGCGGTGAACCGAAACCCTAACCCCGGTTGTATCGTTCTTTGGTGTTTGTTTTGTAGATCCAGAATCTCAAAGCTATTCTCGCCGAAAGTACAACTCTTAGGTGGCCGCCTATTCCTCATTGGCACTGAAATCTTAGCAAATCTACTCACCCCCACACATTTCTCACGTGTTCGAGTCTCCGATCAAAAGAGGGCTCAACACTCTGGAGGACCTATTTTGGCCAGACCTTCCAGTGACTCTCTGAGTGTTAAATGGAAGGTATCTGAAGATGTCGGTGGGGACTCTTTAAAGAAAGCAAGGTGTTCGAAGAAGATTCCCAATTCCCATGGTGACGCTTAAGGTTCTTCTGTTCTGGTGGACGTGTCCTCGGTTGTTGTCGATGTTATTCAGAGGAGTGGAGATGAAGCGTCTCTACCTCTTTCGGAGACCATTCAGAGTAGGCCTTCCCAGCTAAGAGAAGCAGGCATAATCATTCCCATTTCTAGGCAGGCCCTGACCTCATGGGAGGATGACATGATGGCTGGCCTCGCCCCTGCTGTTGAGAGAGCAAAGAATTCTTTTGAAGCTACTCCCCAAGTTCTTCCTAAAAAGGAGTTGGGCACTACTGATAAGGGTGCTGTAGGGTCAAAGATGAAGGTGGTTGTGACGAATCCTGTCGCGGTGGACACTGTTGGGTCATGGAGAGTTGATGCGGTACTGTCTAGTAGAGCTCGACCTGGAAGAGGAGGGTTTTTCGGGCCAAATCGGGGCACTGGTAAGTCCGCAGTGGAAACTCTTGGTGTTCCTAATCTGGCAGTGGGAGATCTGGTCTATTTCTTCAAAGGAAGCTTAAGAGGAAGCACTGCCCAAGGGTCTTCTTTTGTAGGGAGAACTACCCCTGTCCTTCCTGACCCAGAGCAGTCAAAGGATGAGAGGGTGTTTCAGGTTGCTTATGCCTCAGGGGCCATTCTCCGATGTGTGGATGCCCTTAGTTTGTTCAATAGCTATCTTTTGAAGGTAAATGGTTATTATTGTTTTTGTATCTTTCTTCCTCTTTTAGAATTGGCCTTATATTTGTTCTTGTGTCCTTTAGGCCACCCAAGCTGCTTTTTCAATGGGAGAAATCATTACTGTCCTTTCTGAGGGGGTGATGGCTGCCCAGAGGATTTGCTGTAGAGAATCCTGGGAACATGCTAATCAGCTGCTGGAGTTAAAAGGTAGATTTGTGGAAGCTGTTCAAGTGAAATCCCAAGAGGCGGTTGCTACTGTCCAAGCTGAGCTGTTAGCTTTACAAGAGAAGCATCTGCCTCTCAGCTACGAGAATGACAAGCTGATGAGAGTTCTTGATGGCCAAATGAAGGACCTTGAAATGCAAGTAAACCAAGCCGAGAAGGGAACAGCCCAGGCCAAAAAGGAGAAAGAAGAAGCGATGTAGGGAAAAAAGTGGCTTTGGCCAAGATGAAGGAAAAGGTCCGAATTTCTGCCGATGGGTAGACTCAACCTAGAAAGGAGTTGTATGCAAAAATTGAAGAGCTTTCTGCCGTGAATCTGGCACTACTGTAGTAAAAAAATGAAAGGAATAAGGCTGAGGCAATTGTAGCAGCGGATAAGGCTCACTTTCTTATGATGGAAGCAGAGCTGACCGGTCTTAGGGTTGAGGTTGCCAACCTCCGTCCTCGAGCTATGAAAGTGGATGAGATGGAAGTTGGCCTCCTTCAAAAATAGGGGCCTTAGCCAAAACGGACAGATGCCGCCTTGAGCACCCCTTCTCTAGTATGTCCCTTTTAATTGACCATACTTCTCATTCGTTTCAATTGATAGATTTTTACCCTTTATTTTTTCTCTTGATCAATTCTTAGGCGCGAATCTCCTCTCGCCATTGGCCTTCGAGAAGTTTCAAGTCGTTTCCCTTGACTATCTAAGAAGCCAGACAACATCCTGAGCTCTGGGACTTCCTTGTGCAGGAACGTCAGACAGGAAGAATAGAGGGAAAGTGCAGTGCTTTCCAAGTAGTTGCGAGCAAGGGTGTTTCTTTGGATGATCTTGTAGACTGGCATAGAACCTCCGCTATTCACCCATCTTTGAGGAAACTCCATCCTCAATTTCCTTTCACTGCGGATGAAGTGGTGATGTCCCGGGAGTATGACCTCCACAGCCCTGAAGGGAAATTATGGGTTGCTCCTACCATTAGAGCTCAATGGACCTTTGCTGCTGTGCTGTTTGAGGAACGCACTCTTGCAAATCCATCCATGGAGGAGATCAAGCTCAACGAGTCCATTCTGGGAGAAAATGAGGAGTGGCTTGCAAAGTGCGATCTCTTGGTGGGGCTAGTCAGAGAGGGAAGCGCTCGTTACTCTCGAGGAGGTGCTCGCAACTCTCGAGAATGTCCTGCTCCCAGGCTGGTGGGAGCTAAATCCCGCTTTAGAAGTTTTTCAGTATGAAGAGATATTAGACTACGAACAGTTTGAGTGATGTGTAAAACTGGGTCTTTCCAATATTTTTGGTACCTGCAATCTTTAAACAATATTCTGATGTATGATTGATATGTGAGCAACATGGAATACTTTGCATACACATTGTTTTGTTTTTGCTCCCTGGTTGTTTGCATTTAATGTTTGATGTATGCCTTGCTCAAACAGTGCATTTTTGTTCATGATCAAGTTGATTGAGTCATAACTCTTTGAACTTCTCCAATAGTCACTGTTGTTGTTGGATTTAGAGGGAAGTAAGAAGGGATAAGATGTCTTCTAAAGATTGATCTGAGATAAGATATCCTCTGGACATAGATCTTGGGCGCAATTATACGTTTAGAAGGGAGATATTATAATCCGTAGATTCTTATTCAAGATATTGCATTGCTATATCTGCGGCGAGCCATAATGCTCCTACTTACTCGCTGAGGAGGCGTGATCAAGTCCACCAGGCCATAGCACTCCGACTTCATAGATAGTGATGCGCTGTCGGGTCCTCTGAAGAGAAACCATGACGATTCGACTTACTCATTCCAGGTGCATGACTACGTTCGCATGATACCAAGACACACTGACTTACTCCCTAAGGAGGCGTGGTTAGGTTATCATGGAGTTATAGCTCTCTGACTTCGAGGTGCATGGTCGGGTCCTCCGGAGAGAGACCATGATGCCTCAGCTTTGATGTGCGTGACTAGGTTCG
This sequence comes from Pelargonium cotyledonis, assembly GCA_036897625.1. NCBI lineage: Eukaryota > Viridiplantae > Streptophyta > Magnoliopsida > Geraniales > Geraniaceae > Pelargonium > Pelargonium cotyledonis. The sequence continues at coordinate 7,078 of JAYMTA010005274.1, forward strand.
CAGGTCACCAGAATACGCCGGCTTAGTCCTGGAGGATGCATGGTTTTGGCCCTTTCAGTACCATAGCTCTCTGGCTTTGAGGTGCGTGGCTAGGTCCTTAGGTTACTATAACACACCGACTTACTCACTAAGGAGGCGGGGTTAAGGCCATCAGACTTCTAGCACTCCAGCTTCTAAGTGCGTGACATGTCCGCAGGGGTCCGTAACGCGTTGGCTTAGTCCTAGAGGATGCATGGTTAGACCGCTGGGTGCCATGTATCTGGCTTCAAGGTGTGTGGTCAGGTTCTAGCAGTGGGAGACCATGACACTCAGGCTTCAAGGTGCATAGTCAGGTTCCAACGGTGGGAGACCATGACACTCTGGCTTCAGGGTGCATGGCTTGGTCCGCAGGTAACCAGAACGTGCCGACTTAATCCCGGAAGATGCGTGGTTTGGCCCCTTGGACTCATAGCACGCTGGTTTCATGATGCGTGGCTAGGTCCTCAGGAATCCTTAACACATTGGGTTACTCACTAGGGAGGTGGGGTCAGGCCCTTGTGAGCCGTAGCGCGCCGGCATACTCTTCACTATGATGCGGGACCAGGTCCTTAGGTATCCAAAACGCTCCGGCTTACTCACTGATGGAGGCATGGTTAAGGACCCTTATGGAGGCGTAGTGCGTGCGAATTACATGTTTGGTACGTGGTCAGGTCCTCTGGAGAGAAGCCGTGACTCATCGATTTCATAAGGATTGATACGTGGCCAGGTCCCTAAGAGAGGAGCCATGACACACCGATTTACTCGCTTCGAAAATGCGTGGTTAGGTTCCAACATAGGAAGACAATGACGCACCAACTTATTTCAAAATGCAGGGTTAGGTTCCAATAGAGGGAGACCAAGACATCCCTACTTTATTGCCTAGAGATGATGTGCGGTTGGGTTCCCCGGAGAGACACCGTGACGCCCCACCTTATACATTCCAGAATGCGAGATCTGAGCCACTGGGGAGAGATCATGAATTGTCGACTTATCCCACTCAAAATACGATTTAGGTCCTCCGGAGAGCGACCATGACAGACAGACTTATTCCATTAAGAAGATAAGAAGAGAAGAGGAGAAGAAGATGCATCCTCAGAGTTTTCCTGCAAAGCATGTGTGAACCAAAAGACTTGTCAATTTCATTGATCGGAATATTTTAAAAGTACCTGCTTTTGAAATTCTAAACACAATATATTTGCTTAGAAATAGAACTCCTTGGGATTATCCGCATGCTAGGGATTGGGTAGTTGTATGTCCCCTTTTCGTCTCCAACCGGTAAGATCCGGATCATATCACTTGTACCCCTTGACAGGATTCTCCCCAGCTTGGAGCTAACTTTTTTAGATGAGAAAAATTTTGACCAAAGAAATAATTGCTGGTGTCCCCTAGATTCGTACCTGCATATTCAGAAGGGAAGTTATCGTATTTTTAGGATGCCAAATTCAAAAGAAAATTTGTTTGAAAGAAAAATGTGCATCAATATTTTTATTGTCTCCTATGGGAATTTGTCGTATATGATAATACTTAAACTGTTCCACCAGAGTCGCTACTCGGTCAGTTGCTACTCAGTCCTAATACTTCCCCCCAGATTTGATTCACAACGTGTTGTGCATCATATTTCACTTCAAGAGAGAGACTGTCCTTTGATGATACCCGCTGTGCCAGTTTGCCTCCGAAATCCCCATCCATAACTTTCTTCAGAGGAGCGCCTCCTTTTCTTATCAGAATAATAGAGACAATTCGATCTGAATCTGCAACATAAAGTCAAAGGATAACTCCTGGCTTGGGAACTGTCATCCGAGGCAGCCTTATTGAACGTTGTTTGAGCTCCTTGAAGAGTTGTCTGCATTTGTGGTCCATTTGAAAGTTTTCCTTGCTCTTTTGAGAGCTCCGAAGATTGACAGACTCCTCTCAGCTGCTTGGGATATTAATTAGAGTCTTGATTTTATCTGTGTTGGCTTCAATATCCGCTTTTGCTGATGATTATCCCCACAAAGAGTATTTTGCTGGATTCAGCTTTATTTGTTATTTCCGAAGTGTTGTCGTTTATTCCTCGGAGGTCCTCCAGATGCGAGCCTTTCTTTGGGTGTTTTTGACCAGCATTCTTGAACTCAAAAGATATTTCGATGTAACAGAAAATAGAGCCTGCTGCTCATTAGATGGGTCCTTAGAGTACATTTTATTTGACGATAGCCTGAAAAATGCAATTGGAAAGGAAAGTTAAATTCTACAAGCTTATCGAAGGAAGGTACTTATGACCCATGATGAAATCTACAAGTTTTTTGAGTTTGAAAAGGAAAAAGAAATAATTGTCCTTGGGACATGCTCTCAGGCCCAACGATCGGATTTGCTAAGGAGCAAGTTGTCGGTTTTGTTATCGGCCTCTGGGTGAATGTCTTGATTTTTCTAATTGAGGTCCTCCAGAGCTATTGGAAACATTTCAAGACATCAGCTTCCCCATTTTTATCGCTTGGATTATCTTTCTCTTTATTTCTCCATGTGTTCTTTCCCTCCTCTCCGACGGTGGGGAAAAGTGCTTTGAGTATTTTCTCATCATCCATCAGTAGAGGATCTGAGGACTTTTCAGGATATCCTGCTTGGAACCATGGAGGAGCGAACTTTTCCTGGGTGGCTGAGCTCTTGGGGAGTAGTCCCTTGGCAGAATGGAGTCTTGCCGCTAAAGCGAGGGCCGAACTTTGAGAAGACTTGTCATTTGACAATGATCCTGTTCTGAGGACTTCTGATGCTGCTTTGCTAGCCGATGGTGAGGACAAGGTCGGAGCACCTGAATCAGGATTTTTCTTCTTTGCTGGAGTTACCACTCTTAGGTCTGTATCGGCAGTAACGGTTTTGGTGGCAGCCTTCTTTTCTACCATAGCTTTCTTCATGTTGTAGGAAGGATAGATTACCTCCACCCGCTGGCTTTTCCCTTTCTCCTTTCGGAGAAGGTGCTTCCATACCTTCCGAGGACTGGCTCTGATTATGGCAACCCCACCAGAAGTAAGAAATTTCACCCTCTGGGGAGTTCCGCTAGGAACCATCTCAAAATCTTCAATGATTTGCCTTCTAAATATTGCGTTGTGGTCGAACGGAATATCCACAACCACAAATTCGCAGGCGCAAGTTCGCTTCTTGGGATACTGGCCCAGGGTGACAGAGAGAGTCACTATTCCCCTGGCTTTGGTAGCAGCGTCATTGAAACCCATTAGCATCTCATCAAACTCTTTGAGGGAGTGCGGCTTTAAACCTAGCCCGGTGAAGGCTCCCCAGTAGAGCACGTTCTCTTGGCTGTAATTGTCAATGAACACGCATTGGACATTCAAACCTGTGATCATCGCTTTGATGATTAAGGGCTCTGCCCGCAACTCCTTTGAAGCCAACTCTTCTGGCCGGAAGAAGATGGTTCTGCTCTAGCTATTCTCTAATGGCTAGGGAAGTGGATCCACAAGCTCGTCCTCCATCTTTTTCAAGGCGCTTATCTTTGTTTTGACATACGAGATGTTGACCCCTCGGTGGTCGATCTCTTCTTGGTAATCATCTCTATAGTGCGGACTACTTCGGGTCGTCGGTTGATTCGATTAACTTGAGGAGAAGGGCCTGCCTGATCTTGTCCTTTTTTCTGGCCTTTTCCTCCTCGAACGAGGAATTGATCAATCTTTCCCGACGGAGTTAATCTTTCAACCGCCATCGCTAGCTCTCGACAAGTGCTAATGGTATGTCTGGGGCACTTATGGTGAACACAGTAATCACCATTCTCGCTCTGAGTCCCCTCCATCTCATATCTGGGAGGTGTCATCTCCCCAATAGATACCAAATGCTCGTACAACTTTTCACAGGATACGTTGAGCTGCGGGAGATTTTTTACAACAGCTACTTTCGGTGGAGCCAATGGAGGCACATCTTGCCGCGGGGCGACATAGGCCTTGTCTCGAGGCTAGAAGTTGTTGAACTTCCCCTTGGGTTTTTCATTCCTATTTCTATTTTTGCCCCCACCGTTGCTCTTCTAGACATGAATGTCCTCTTCATTTGGATCTGCGCTCTCCTCTACGCTAGCATGCCGCTGGGCGACTGCAGCCCTTCTCCCCTAGTCTTAGGGGTATTGTCAGCGTAGGACATCCAGAGAGGTTTGTCTTTCATCCCTCCGTAGAACGCGGTGATAGTGAGATCATCGGACGGACCTTTACATTATCATATGCCGGCCTGGAACCTGGTAATGTAGCTGGCTAGGCTCTCACCATTTCTTCTCTTGACCCCTACCAAGTAGGTATTGGGCTTCGGAGTTTCTCATGCAGTTGAGAAACGCACCAGGAATTTCTTCTTAAAATCCTCCTACGAAATATTCCCGTCGTCCGGGAGCTTTCTGTACATGGTGAGGGCGGATCTAGATAATGTAGAGGCAAATATCCGGCATAGGACAACATCAGAATTTGTTTGATGTGCCAAGCTCAACTCAAACATCGTAACATGATCGATTGTAGGAGCCAGCCCTTCATACTTCGGGTCCTT